>VZRH01002836.1:477566-489197 GCA_013397555.1 Urocynchramus pylzowi | reverse complement strand
CCGGCGTGAGGAGCGCGACCGACCGCGGCAAAGCCCGTGCGGGGCAACGGGACGGGGCGGACCGCGGCGAGGTCGGGCATGAAAGGCCTCCCCGGCTCTTCTGGTGCCAGTTTCGGGTCTCTCCGAGTCCTCTCCCGGGCCTCTCCGAGTCCTCTCCCGGGCCTGGGGCTGGCAAAGGGACTCAGCCCCTCCCGGCATCGCTGCCGCCGGGCCCGTCCCGCACCTGTGGATCCCGGGGCTCGCCGCCCGCGGGATGCACCGCCCCGGCGAGAAGCACTCGGGCACCCGCCAGCCTGCACGGGCAGCACCTGCCGAAGCCGCGGGCTGTGAGCAGAGGGGTTTCAGACTGCGAGCTCGTACCTGAGCCCTTTTCTCGCCCCCCAGACGTGCGGACGGGGACGGCTCCTCTTGGGAAAAACCCCGCGCGGGGCCGGCGGTTGTCTGCGGGTCCATGGGAATCTGGCCACTTGTGCCGGCCGCAGCCGGGAGGGGGCTGTGCTTCCTTTACAAAAAGAGACACAATTAAGCAAAATGCTCAATGAACATTATAAATGATGTGCAATCGCCTCGCAGATTGCTTAGCAAATCAAATTATATGGTTGCTCACGGATGATTTCCATGTTCTTTAAAACGCAAACAGGTACTTTCTGATTCGGCGGGGAGGAGTGTTGGTAGTTTTTTTTCCTAGACAAAACAACAACAACAAAAAAGCGCAGCGCTTTAAAATTGCGAAGCAATGCCACACGCTGAAAGGCGGCTGTGTGAATATTCACGTTCTCCTTTGTTCGCCCCTGAATTTCACAATAGCCCGGGAAGGGCACGTTCACTGCGCTCTTGTAAATTTACCAATCCTTGACTAAAACCGCCAGGCACCTGCTTGGCAAAGCACAAAACTGCCTACGTTTCCACCAACAATTTACTGTTTCATCAGCTTCTAAATTGACCCGTCAACGGAAGGGCTTAAAGTTAATATCATTTACACCAGCGGAGGCGGCCGGGCTCGAGGCTCCGCCGGCTGCTGCCCGGCTCCTCCTGCGGGAGCTGCTCAGGTGCGAGCGGGCCAGCCGGGGCTGCCCGGCCCGGCCCGGGGCACGGGGAAGCCGGAGGAAAAGGCAGCCACGGTGCAGGGCGGGGGATGTCGGCCGGGTGCCGGTTTTGCAGGACGGGGACGGCGCAGTGACTCCTTTAGTGCAGCTCAGCGGAACGAGACCGCAACAAACCAAACTGGTCCCCGCTGGGAACGGGCTCCTCTAAGGGGCCGTGACCGCCCCAGAGGGCGTGGGCAGGCTGGGAGCAGGGGCTGGCTTCCCGGGCTGCCCAGAGCCCCCGGTAGAACTCTCCTGGGTGCCCCCAGCCCATGCCATGCCGTACGGGCTGGGTGGTGTCCCTCCCATCCCCCGTGGGGGATGTATAAACAGGGCCACTGGAGGAAAGCAGTGTGTAAAAAGCACAGTTGATAAGGAGTCTCTTATCTTCCAAGACACAAAACCACTCAAGAGAAGGGAAAATGGTTCTTTGAGACCGGGTCCTGACAACACTGCTCTGACGCGGGCTCGCTCATTTGAAACACTGCACAAGCCTGTCCCCACACGTGCAAAAGGGCTCGCTGAAATACGCGGAGCAGGGCACAGATGGCGGAGCGCTAGCGGCTTGCTTTACCGTGTAACAAGGGCGGTAAGGCTCCCCAGCACCAGCTGGCAGGAGGCGCTGTGATTTGGCTTCAATTTTTTATTCCTGACAATTTCCAACAACTAGGAGTCTTACCCCAATGGGTAGCAGGGCATTTCTTCATTCTGTTAAGCACCTGTTATGTCATCTCTTCCATAAATAAAACCAGCTCTAGATTAAATAGAAATGAAGCTTTTCAGTTATTGATCCTTTTTGTTGGTTAGAGACTCCATTAATTTTCTGTCCTTCTCCCTTGAATTCTTCCTCCCTGGTTTATGCCCATCTGTTCTGTTGTGGGTGTTGGTTCCCACGAAAGATCTCAATCTCCATGGGATTTTCTATATACACACGTTCCTTCCCAGCTCTCACTTTGCCAGGGCAAACAGAGCAAGCTCAGGATTGGACTCCCCCTTTCTTTATCACCTTTCCCTGCCCTTTTCTCCATATAAGTTAATCTTCTGGGATAACCAGAACCGTAATGGTACACACTGTCCAGGAGAGTTCTCACAGCTCCTTGGAGAATGATGTCAGTATTTGCCTTTCTGCCAAAATCCCTCACTTTGTACTGCAAAGGTTACATTTACCTTTTTCATGGCCGTGTTCCTTCAGTGGCTCATGACCACTTCGTCATTAGCTAGTGACCCAAGGTCCTTTTCCTCCTCTTCCTGGCAAGGACTATCAGACACAGCCATAGCACATGTTCTTAACACACGTGCCTGAAGTGCAACCTCTTTACACTGGATCTCTTCCCTTCTCTGCCACTTTGATTCTCACAGTCCTAGGCTTCTTCTGATGATTGTTCAAGCCACTTCCACGCTGAGATGCCTTTCCTGCTCTCTGACTGACAAATATTGCTTACAATCCTTCTTTTGTTCTACAAGTCTTCCTGAAAAATTTTATGTTTTGTCCATAAGAGCAATGAGATTGCTATCCTGGGCCATGAGATAGATCCATGTGTCTAAGAGTTCTTGATACATTTCCCTCTCTCTCCCTTCCATGAACATGTCTAATTATTTTAAAACTAAAATAATTTTATTAAAAGTATTAGGTACTATTTAGTAGAGCTGAGTTTTAAATTGATGATTCCTGTCTTGGAAAGAGATAAGGCTTAGAGATGCAGGAAAAACCAAAGGATTAAAAGCACCTTAGGAGTCCATGTTCCTCAGGAATCTCCCATCAGCTACCACCTAGCCTCACAAGTGCCTCTTGCAAGAAGTACTCTACATTGTTGATGGTTTTTTGAGTAGTCTTGGGTGTAATATCACGTTAAAACTATCTTGATGACTTTTGACAAGAATGGCTGACCTGTCATGGTTGTTCAGGTCCAGGAAAGCATTTCTGCTGCAGATCCCTCAACCCCCACTTCTCAATGCAGTTATGTTTTTGTCCAGCCCAGAGTTAGACATTTTTTGGCTCCCTACTGAGCCCACTGGGTCTGTCCTACATTCTTTGTTGATCACCTGCCTCTCACTATACCAGGAGCCTTGGGGCTGCGTGCCCAGCACCTACAATTTAGGCATTGCAAAACCACATCTCTGCATCCATTTAGCCCTGAGGCTTTTATCTTTGTGGCAAATTATTAACCAAGTCAGGGACACGAAAAACATCTACACAAGGAGATGCTGCATTTCCTTTGGAAGTTGTCCACACACTGAAAGTACTGTTTTACTCAGCCTGGTAGCTCTTCTCCAGTGCTCGCCTTCCGGGAGGCATGGGAGAACATTGTTCTTTCCACTCTATGAAAAACTTTCTCACAACAAAGATTGTTTTAATGTCTCTTCTGAATGACCTTTTCCTGAGACTAAGCAAATCCATATCCCTTCAAGTGTGCACTTCTAGAGCATATTAACATTTCTATGGTGTTTGCTGCTAATTTCCCTGTATCATTTCTTCAAGAGTGGTGTCCGAATCTGTACTTAGGCTAAGCCTCACCAGTGCCAAGTAGAGCAGAATAATTACCTCAGTGTTTTACCCAAAACACTGCTGTTAATGTACCCTCAAACGACATTTGTTTTTCTGCATCTCCTATTTTGCATAGTTCACAACAGCCAGCTGATCCATTCCTGCATTGCTGCTGCCTTATCAGTTATTCATTTCACAAATCATGCATTTGAGCTGTCTTTTCTCCCAAGATTGCATTTTGTACTTGTCTTATTACAGTGCAGTTTATTGATTTCAGGCAAGCTCTTCAATCTGTGAAGATCAATGTGAGTCCCAATCCTGTTCTCCAAATCAACCACTCCCAGCCAGTGCTCTCAGGACGTGAATTAAGCACTCTCCTTCCCCGTAGCCTATTTATTGTTGAAAACATTGGATCTGCAACAGACACCTGCAGGACTCCACTTGGCACATCCACCTTTGACAGTGAACTGTGGACGAGCTCTTTCGTATGAATCAAACATTATACGCTCATTTCAATCCCTGTTTTATTTGGATCTCATGAAATGGTTTTGTTTATAAGAGTAAAGGCTTTGGACACTAACAAAGTTGACATATATTACATATGTGCCTTTACACACTTGGCTAGTTAGTCCTTCAAATAAGAACACTGAATTAATTTGAAGTGATATGTTCTTGATTAATCCATGCTGATATGTTTCACTGCCTTCTTATCACTTACGTGCTTACAAATTGATTAATAATTGACTCTCATTATCATGGTTATGCTGATGGATTTATACTTCCCAGGACCCTCTTTGCTCTTTTTTAGGCTTGTAAACACATGCCTCTGGCATCAACGTCCTCAGGCAAGTAATTTAGGGTGTGAGTCCTCATTAACTTCATCCAGTCAAGAGCTGGACGCTAATTAGGAGAGGGATTCAGTCCCTCACACAGAGAATGACATATATGGTGTAGTACTATGTTAGATGCTCCATAGTATCCAAAACTTGGGGCTTGCAGATATGACACAGGATCAACAGGAGACCTGCACCTCTCTGGGGGCTCAGCTGGAACTTCCATGCAGGCTATCCTTGTGGGATACCTGAGAACATTTAGAACAGGATAGGGCATCTACATCTATGTTAATGTAACTGCCCTCCTATATATAAGGTGTTCTTTAATAGTCAAGGGGAAAAGATGGGTACAACAAACCACCCTCAGGAGGGAACTTTTTAAAGGTGAAGTCTGGTGGCCATTGAAGATGCCACTCTTGGTTCACTGGCAACAGAAGGAACTGAAACAATTTACCTGCAAATTAAAGGAGTAATATTTAGGCAGCTACATGTTTCTCAAGGCATTCTGTCATTTAAATGATTCAAAAGCCTAACAAGGGTTCTGAAGTACTCAAGCACCTTGCACTCAGTCTGGCCCATACTTAGGCTGTCTGATTTTTCAGCACTACTGAAGATATGCCATGTAGGAAGCCAATCACTTCAAATTACTTCTAGCCCACCTTTACATGCTTGTAGGTCACTAACAACTACGAAGAGAACTTGCATTGTTTAAACTTTAGCTTGGGTGTTTTTGTTGATTCAGAGGAATCCCGGGTTTCATAACTCAGCCCTACCCACTAAATGCAGAAAACAGCCTTTCACTCACTCTCAGGTGAGGATAACCAGAGGAAAGCTTGCAGAGCACTCTGATCAGTGGTGACAGAGCCACATGCACCCAAGGCAGGTGCATGAAGTAGTACAGACTGTGAAACTGGAAATTTGCATGAGCTGGGTAACACCTCCCTCCAAATCTACAGGCAGGACACCGGTGGCAAGACATGCCTAATCCAACAATATGCAACAGACATACGCAATACATTTGGAATATAGTAAATATCACATCAGATGACATCTTAATATTTTGAAAATTTTTTGTTACCAAAACTCTCAAGACCTCTTCTGGACATAGCAAGTCCCAAGGGTGTGTGAGCACTGCAAATGCCCTGCATGCATACAGTCAGGCTCATCTGATGTACAAGGTTTTTATAATCAATTATAGCTTAACGAATGAATGAATGAATAAATGACATAGAATATGTGGGAGAAAGAGATAGCTTGAGAAAGCAGCTTTTCCATCATCTGTGCCTTTATTTGCAAGCTGTCAGAAACCTGTAGGAAAAGTTCCACTGCCAGTATCTTACAGGCTGTTTGATTTAATCCGTGCCTCCATCGGCTTCCCAATCAACAGAGCCGGCAAGGAGTTACCAGATCCAAATGAGCTGCTGCAATTTCCCACCGCAGCATGGGGACTGAACCTGAATTACCCCAGGCCACCTGTCCCCCCTCACCACTGCAATGTACAGTAGAGGGATTTAGGCCTTATTTGTAATCTTTTGTCTGCAGCCTTGTTGTTTGGGTGGGGCTGCACCTGTTCTTGGCGAGTGGGAATCCCTTAATTGCGGCTGTGGGACCGGGCAGCGCGAGCTGGCCCTGCACACTGGCACACAAAGGCCTGGGGCAGTGCGTGTGAATTCAGTGCCCTCTTTCTGCCATGCCAGCTTTCATTGCAAATCCTCCATAGGTCTTCACGGCTCAGCTGCATTCCCAGGGCTTCTGCCTGGTGTTTCACACACCAGATTGCCCTCTCTTTAGAGGGCAGAGATGCTGTCTCCCTTTATTTTGGATCCCTGGGGACTGCAATTGTTTAGGAACAGCAGCCAAGAGACAATAACACATTTGAAGGTGTATTTTTGGTTATAACATTGCCAGTTCTTTACTGTTATCAGATGCAAATGGAGTTTACCTGGTAAACATGTCCCCATGTCTTTGAAGGGTTGTGTTAGCAATGATAGCTTGAGCCACAAGACACATCCAGGTCACACCCTCTAAGGAGTCCTCAGAGTGCTGTTATCCACAGTATCAACACAGGTTGGGGGATGAACAGAGCAAGAGCAGCTCTGCCCAGAGGGGCTTGGGGGTGTTGATGGGTGAGAGGCTGGACATGACCCAGCCATGGGCACTCACAGCCCAGAGAGCCAAACGTGCACTGGGCTGCATCAAAAGCAGCGTGGGCAGTTGGTAAAGGGAGGGGATTCTGCCCTCTGCTCTGCTTTGGTGAGACCCCACCTGCAGTGCTGCATCCAGCTCTGGGGTCCCCAGCAGGGAAGGTGTGGACCTGTTGGAGCAAGCCCAGAGGAGCCCATGAAGTTTATTAGAGAGATTGGGCACCTAGGAGGAAAGGCTAAGAAAATTTGGATTGTTCAGGCTGGAAAAGAGAAAGCTGAGTTAATTGTGACCTTCCAGTACCTAAAGGGAGTCTACAAGAAAGATGGAGAGAGACTATTTAAAATGGGTTGTAGTGCTAGGACAGGAGAGAATGGCTTTGAGAGTAGGTTTAAACTATACTTTATTGTAAAGGTAGTAAGGCACTGGAACAGGTTGCCCAGAGAAGTTGTGGATGCCCCATCTCTTGATGTGTACAAGGTTGAATGGGGCTCAGAGCAACCTGGTGTAGTGAAAGGTGATCTGCCCATGACAGGAGGATTGGATCTTTTAGGTCCCTTCCAACCCAAACCATTCTATGATTCTATGATGTGACCAAATCTCATTCCTTCACTCATTCCTGCTGAAACCGCTGTCCATGCCACCTCACTTCAGCGGGTACCTCATTCCCTTTCTCCCCTGCCCCGTGCCTGGAGTCACCATCTTTTGCTCCTTCTTCTCCTTCCCTACCCAAGATGTGTCCCTCTTAATTTTAAATGCTATTGTCACTCAACAAATGCCGGCAGAAAAGATGCTGATGGCGGCGCCAGCCTCCACGTTTCAATTCCAGAGGCAAATGCCACACAGAGCTCTCAAGACTAGAAAAAAGTTTGTGCCTGGGCTGCACTCCGGGGTGCAATTGTGACCTGCTCAGAAGGCAGCTATGATGTACCTGGCTGCAAAATCCACCAAGTTTCCGTGAAGCGTGAACACAGACATCCCCAAAGCTCACAACACAATAGTTTATTCCACCTTTTTCCAGGTCAGCTCTCCAGATTCCCCACGGGAACAGCCGGCCGGGAGCGGGAGCCCCGGGGCTCTGCCGCCACCTCGTGACGCCGCCCGGAGCCGGCCGGGAGCGGCGCTGGGATGGCTCCGCCGCCTGGAACACCGTGATACGACTGGAACAGCCCTGAAAACTAGAAATGCGCTTTCTCCCTAGCTGTCCCTGAGAATGGCCTTTCACCTGCTGCGCTGCTGCCCCGGGCTCGGCGATGCCCTGCAGCCCTGGCTCAGGGTGGAGGCTGCGGCTGGCACCGGGCGGCGGTGCCGAGTCCCGCTGCGAAGGGCTCCAGGGAGGAGAGGAGAGGAGAACAGGGTTTGACTGGGGCTCCCTCCCTCTCCTCCCAGCACCTGGACACCCCCTGCTCCCCTCGCCCCCTGGCAGCGGGCAGATGAGGGACCATCCCTCCGCACCTTCTTTGAACCTGTTGTAACAGCCACGGGGATAACTAGGGTTGAGAGCCAGCTGTTGCTGGGCTTATATGACAAATGAGAGATTCAGATGTAAGATTGATAGTAATTAGATTGCCACCTGCTATCGCTTTAATCCGTATCCCAGATTTTTAATTGTTAAGGGCGGGGGGGGGGGCAGTTGGCACATGAACACATGAGGACTATCTTGTAAGGCACAAAGCATTAGGATTGTATCCCAGGCCTCACAATTTGGGCTGCCTGTTTTTTGGTTTAGCCTCCACTGTGAATTTTGATCTAATTTTTCAACATTTTCCTCCTCAGTTTCTGAGTTTTCTAGGACTTATGCACTCTGTCCTTCCATCCATCAGTTTGTTTGTTTTGTTTGTTTGTTTGTTTGTAGCAAATGCAGTCAATTTCATTTTAGGCTTGGACAGCACTTTCCAGTTTGGCTTCCTGACAACCTTCTGCATCAAGTGGCCTGCATTCATTGGCATTGTGTCTGATTTTCATCAGGTTCCTCTCTGAAGCCTATTCCTCCTGGCTGTTACCCAGGTGAGCAGCCCCGCTGCAGTCAGTGATAATAGCTGCCCGTAATTAGCACTTAAACAGATTTGTAGGGTTGGGGTTCACTTCTTCTCCCCTGCTTTGGATAGCATCAATCTACTTTCAAGTCATGCTTCATCAGAAAAAGAGAACACCAAGAATTTTGAAAGGTTTGCTATCAGGTTCCACAAAGGGATATGCTTGGGAGGAACACGTTGGTTTTGTTGGAGAGACACACAAAATAGACTATGATTTGCATAAGGAGCTGAGAGAGAACTCAATGAGGGGTCGAGGGAAGGGGTTTCATTGACTTCAAAGAGCGTTGGATCAGATTCATGCAGACCATCTGCAACTTCCTTTGATGCACCAGCAAACTGGAGATAACAAGCCTCTCTTCTCTACATGCCCTGTGTCGGGCATTATGTGAAGAAGGACTTTCAGCCTGGCAGTGGCACAAGCCACTCTTAGAAGAGAAAGTAGATCCATATAATATGTTTGGGAGAAGCTGTTTTTACGAGGTGATTGAATGTTGCAGCAGGTTTGAAAGCAAACGTGCCCTAGAGGTCACTGCAGAGCAATCCTTTGAGTCACAATGTGTTTCAAGGGAAAATTGTCAAAACACTTTGGAATATCAGATTTATTTGAGATGATTCTCAGTAGTCATTGTCCAAAACCACCCAACCACATGCCATACCTCCACAGAGCGGGATCCCAGAACTCTACCCTGTTACCTTTCTCAGGCAGAATGTCACCTCCTTCATGCTGCACCCTCCACCTCCTATTCCCACCTATTCCCTCTACCACACCTCACCCTGTGAGGTCTTCCTGCCGTGGAGCAGCCCAGTCTCATCATCCTGCCTGTGTCACATCTCCACAGCATGCACAGGCTGCCCCCCTCACCCTGCCATGGTTCCATCAGATAGCTTTGCTTGCCTTTCTCCATCCAGAAGAGTGGCTCTGATGGCAGACAGGGATAGGTCCTTGCAGTGGTTGCCACAGGCTGGGAAGTCATCCCAAGCACAGCTGTACACCTCTGATCAGCTGCAGCTATCTGTGGAGAGGTGCTTAGGGGCTTTGTTAAATACTGTGGTATGGGTGGAGCGGAGCAGTTTTATTGCCTCTTTGGAGAAGTTCATCTGCTTCCTCCAACATTTATCAATTGGCAATTTCTGGCTATTCGTGAGGCAGGTGTAGAGCAAGAAGGTGAAATTTTCCAGAAAAGATAAATTGGCACAGAGGTAATAGAAATAAAAATAGCAACAGGGTCAAAATAATAAGCCATCATAAGTATTTCTACAGCCCTTTTCATCTGTGCAAGTCGAACAACTTTCAAGAGCTAAAAGAATCAAGCTTCTCAGCAGTGCTCATACCAGAAATATGCAGATTCTTTCACCTACTGCTTAACTGCTGTCATCCCTGAATTAGGAGAGAGAAGCTGTTCATTGCTCAAGGCAACGATGCCTCGTGATTTCGGGTATGAGAGGCTGACTCAAACTGTAAGACAAGGCAGCATTTAGAGAGTTGGCCAGGCCACTGCCTTACAAAAAAAGCCATGGATCTTAAACACCAAGTGGTCAGGCCCTCCTCAGTTTGACGTCTCAGCTGATAAAACAGGAAAGGTGAAAGCAGGGGCAGAACCAATCTTTTAACAGCTGGCTATAGGAGAAGACAAATTTGTAAACTGAAAGAGGGACAAAGGAAAAACATTTACCCCCCGCTTTTAATAGAGATTCATTCATAAAACTTAAGTGAAGGCTACAAGGTCATAGAAAGTTACATGTGATCCAGTTTTGGAAAATGCTCCTCTTACAGACTAAGCCCAGAGGCAGAGGCTATTTTAGCTATCGCCAAGGACAAGTGTCGTGGAGGGCCCTTTTTTCCTTCTCTGGGGGCCTAAGGAAACTCCAGCTAGACATATTGTACATGACAAGGTTTAATGATCTTTGTTCATAATGGATCCAAGCGTGAACCCAAGTGCATTCAGGAGAGGCCCAGGACTAAGAGGTAAAATGTAAAGCCTGAAATAGGGAGGGAACATTTTCTGGATTGGGATAGGGTCATTCCTGGGGCAGTGAACGTATGCGGGTTCATTTTGCACCTGGTATTCTGATTAACAGTGAGGTCAATCTCCTGAACTTCCCAAGCATGAACACCTGCTTCTAGCACTGCTCATATCCTAGCCCTTCACAAGGCTTTCTCCTTCAGTAATTCCAGGAAATGCATAGGCATCCCATGTCTCTGTCAGAACTATCCCCAAGAGATTTTCACACCAGGGAGGATTGATCTCAGCTCTCCCATTTCTGAGAGCTCACAGACAGTTCTTCAGCTGACATCCACCAGCTGTGTCATCATCTTTCAGTGCTGACTCCTCTGAAAAGGAAAACACAAATTCTTGTTGTCCCTGACTCCAGCACCTTCCTCTGTGTTGCTGTCATGGGTTGACCCTGGCCCAATGCCAGTGCCCCCATGAAAGCACATTTTCCCGAATGGTTACTGTGAGATGTGACCCAAAATACAGCAAAGCAGGCTCCATCATCTCAGGGGTAAAGGAATAAAGCTTTATTACACCTACTATAAACACAAAAGGAAAAGGAAAAAAAAACATACACATACACAATGTCTACAATGGAAGTTTTCAAAACCACTCCTCCTCCCCCCACCTTCTCCCATCACACCATGAGTCAAGGCTTTACCTTCCCAATCCAGTAACCACCCCTCGAACACTCAATTCTCTGCCCAGTACCATCTCTCACTCTACCACCTCCCAGTTCATCAGGAGAGAGGAGTCTCCCTCTCGCACCACAGGCCTCCCCCCGGAAGCACGGTCGAACCCTCCTGCGCTTCCATCGGCACACCTGGCAGCCATCCAGGGAAAATCTGCCAGGGTGCAAATCTTCCTTCCATGTTCAGTGCTCTCACCACTGACCATGGATCCAAACTGTTTCTTAGGTGTCCTTTTTTAAGGATGCTTTGCCCAGTTCCAGAAGAGTGACAGTCTCACATTTGGGACAGCAGTCCCCCCCATATTCTTTCCCTTGGGGCCTGGGGCTCTCAGGAACAGAGATCTCCTTCATCCTCTGAAGGCGGA
>VZRH01002836.1:385740-474824 GCA_013397555.1 Urocynchramus pylzowi | reverse complement strand
GTAACCTCTTTTTTTGTCCCTTTTTTCCCTTTTTTTTTTTTTTTTTTTTTTTTTTTTCCCTGTAATTTCTAACCAAGACCTTGTCACATTTGCTCTGAGAAAGAAGTCAAGTATTTCTCTTTATGAGCCAAGTTGCCTGTGTTGGCTTAGATTTGGTTTTACTGCCATAGCTGGAAAACATATGCTAAGTTTACTTCCTCTTTGGCAATTTACACCCTCTCCCCCCTAAACAATCCATTACTGAGACAAGTTTTGAAAAAGTAGGGTATGAAGATATGGACACTGTCATGAGCCTTGCAGAGTCTAATTCTGGCTTGGCTGCAAATTTAATTTGAGCAAGTCAATAAATTTTTCTCATCAAGTCTTCCCTCACCAAAAGAGGGAATAGTTACTTGCCTTGTAGAGATGCTGTAAAGACTAAGAAAGTCATTAAATGGTATATTTAAGATGTAAAAAATCTAATAAGAATTACATAGAAACCTTACTTAGGATTTATAAAAAGGCTATTTAAAAACACAATGGGATAAAAAGTATCACCATTGAAACTAATTAATGAAATAACCATGGTAAAAAGTCCTCGGATGTGAAGAGTGGAACATAAATCTGCAGTTTCCTGGCAGAGTATATTCCCCTTGGAAAAGCAACTGCTCTTTATTCACTATGGTGGAACAAAGTAATTGCAGATACATGAGGGAATTCTTGTAGCCTATGATACTCCTTGATAATGCCTTCCATTATTATTGGTCTTTATTTTTCATGCTCTTATAACACTTTGGGCCTTTAGCTGGGGTCTGTCCTGCTGTGGTTGGTACCACAGACACAGAAGATAATGAAAGGCACTGCCCAAAGAGCTTTCAGTCAGAGATCCCATGTGTTCCACTGAAAGACCACATACCATTGCTCTGATTTTACACACATGCTCAAATTTTCCCCTTTTCCCCTGTTCCACATGAAGCAGAACAAGGCTGCTTATCTCAGTGTGTGATTCCCCCTCAGTGGGGGTCTCGCTGTGTTTGCTTGGTGACATGCCAGTGTAGGGCAGGTCAGGAGCTGCTCTTGGAACTACTGATCTGTTCATTGATTATGTATCAGTAACACTGCACAAGCTGAACTGGGGCCTTCCAGGGCTCTTCCTCAGGTCATCCTGCTCCATGAGGGAGGAGGCACTAGCTACTGCTAATCCCAAACATCCAGTTGCATACAATGATCTTTGTAGGTGTGAAATAAATGTGCTCTCTGCTCTGGCAAGCTCCCTCTGTGAGTAGTAGGTACTAACTTGCCAGTTTGCAAGAGCTGATCTCCACCAACCATGTCCATCCATCCAAGGTACTAAAATGAGTGTGGTTTGCAGATAGGTCTGTGTGGATACTTGTTTTGTCAGCTTCATGATCTGTTTTGTTTGTATGGCACTTTCATTCATAAAAGGCGTCAGTGAGATCTGGAATCTCTAGGGACAGGAAAAAAACCCAGGTATTTTGCCAGTTCTGTTCTGCTTTAGGCCACTTGCAGAAGTGAGGAGCATTTCCATTGGTATCCCAGTCAAATGTCACTTTTCTAAGGCAGTTGCTGGCTTCTTCTACCAGCACTTGGCTGAGCACAGTCCTCATGGGAAAACCTTCCCCCTTTCTGAGAGAGCCCTCTCCTGTTAGGAAACATGAGGAGAGAAGGCTGCCTGACTAAAGAATGCCTTTAAAAGTCAAATAACCTATGCAGTTGCTGTGCAATAGATTTTAAGACAAACAAACAGTGGATGAAAATATATCAGGATAAGGGGGCATGTGAATTCAGGTAGTGCAAAGACTGTGATTTCTGTACCACCTGTGAAGACCCTTGAGAGCAGAGACCTGAGCAGGCAGAAAATACAGTGGGTGATGCAAGGACAACCCTGAGAGGCAGAGCATGATGCAGCACAGGCACAGCAAGCAGCGTGTCAGTGCTGTTAACAGACACCTCTGATGGCAATGGGACTGTCACCAGCTGAGACACTACATGAAATCAGTAGCACCAAGTGCTGGCTTCACTCATGCTGCTTCACACCTCTGGTGGGCTTTGTGCCATTCTGGTTTAGGTTGGCTGTAGTGATCATTGTTTCTATGATGCTTTTGGATTTGTAGAGTTATGTCAGGAGATTGTAGAGTTCCCCTGTAGAAAGCAGAGGAGAACAAAAAACCACAGAGCTCCAAGATGGAAGGAGAAGTAAATTCAGTGCAGTAGAGGTCCATTTTCTGAACACATTAAACAGCTTTAAGACTACACTAGTAAATGAACACACCCTTTTTATCACTGAGGCAACCGAAGTGGGGAGAGTGGAAACAGGCTGTTATAGGTAAAGCCAAATGAGATGTTGCCTAGTAACTCTCAGCAGGGAAGCATTTAAACCCAGCCAGTTTAGTGAAGCTGATGTTCTGAGTCAGAGATTATTTTCTCTGGAAAAAATTCTGAAGGAAGGAAAGCTCAATTTAACAGACATAGGATTTATTTTGCTTTTAGGGCAAACTGTAATGATAAGGCTTGGGAAATGCAGAAGTATTTACAAACTTGTCCAAGGAAGAACAGACAAGGCCTCAAATGCAACACCAAGCCTGGTTTTTGATGCTGATTTATTTCCCCCAAATACAGTAAATTCCATATTCATTTTTATTTTTGGATTCTGAAATACACAAGTGATAACAGAAGTCTGAAAATGTTACACATATAATTACATTATTATCATATAATTGCTGTAAGAGAAGTTTCTGGAGCAAACCCTATTGCAACTCTGCTATTGGATACAGAATCAAAATAATTGGTTTAAAAAAAGAAAGACTTCATGTCTCCACTGGTTCCATTGCCTGAAATAGTTTTAATTGGGTCCTCCTTCAGGACTTTGCTTTTATGGGTTCACAGAAAAGTCACTTGGCTCAGCTAAGGGTCTCCTCACATCAGGGGGAAAAACCCCCTCAGACCTTATTTGAGGATTCATGTTATTTTTGCTTCCCTTTAGATGGTTATGATGATTTTACAGAAGTATAAGTTTACCACGATCAGCCATGTACATCTGTGTTCCTGAGTGCCACAACTACTGCTCAGAATAGGCAGCCAGAGGAGAGCACCTCATTTCAGCAGCCTCAACACAATTAATGATGATAGCTGTGAATGTGAACTATTGCATAGATTTTTTTAAAATTAAAAATACAATAAGCAGATCAACACACCGCACTAACCATGAAAAGACAGACTGCCAAAGAGTTACAACAAAAATATGTATTTTACCAACAGTGATAACAGCTGGAAAACAAAGCTACTACAGCATTAATACCAAAATTTGAGTTCTATATTAAAAGCATGAGAGTTCTCCACAAGCATGCTGTATGAGCAGAGAATGAATGTTCTGCAAGCCAGAGAGAGCCACTTCTCACTGACCAGAGCCTGGTTTGAAGTTTAATGAAATGCTGTTGATACAGAACCTCTGTCCAGAAGGTGTGGGTCCATCATCAAACACATGGCCTAGATGGGCGTCACACTGTAACAGAAATTATTTCCATTTTACTATTGTATTGCTACAAAATGACAGAATCATTTAGGCTGGGAAAGACCTGTCATTCCTAGAGCCCATCTTGACTGATCACCACCATGGCACTAATTGCCATGTCCAGTGGTTTCTTGAACACCTCCAGGGATGGTAACTCCACCACCTCCCTCGGCAGTCCATCCCAATGCTTAACAACCCTTTTCATGAAGAAATTCCTGCTGATGTCCAGCCTGAACCTCCCTGGTACAGCCTGAGGCCATGTCCTCTCTCCTGTCTCGAGCTGCCTGGGAGAAGAGCCCAACCCCCACCTGGCTGCACCCTCCTTTCAGGCAGCTGTAGAGTGATAGGGTCACCCCCGAGCCTCCTCTTCTCCAGGCTAAACATCCCCAGCTCCCTCAGCTGCTCCTCATCAGACTTGTGCTCCAGACCCTTCCCCAGCTCCACTGCCCTTCTCTGGACTCTCCAGCACCTCAATGTCCTTCTTATAGTGAGGGGCACAGAACTGAACCCAGGATTTGAGGTGTGGCCTCAGCAGTGCTGAGTACAGGGGGATGATCTCTGCCCTGGTCCTGCTGGCCACTCTGGTGCTGATCCAGGCCAGGATGCCATTGGCCTCTTGGCCACCTGGGCACTCTCTGGCTCATGTTCAGCTGCTGTTGACCAGCACCCCCAGGACCTTTCCCTGCAGGCATCTTTTGTGCCACTCTGCCCCAGGCTGTAGCTGCAGGGCTTGTTGTGAGCCAAGGGCAGGCCCAGGCCCAGGCCTTGTAGAACCTCAGAGCTCTGGCCTCTCCCCATCAGTGCAGCCTGTCCAGATCCCCCTGCAGAGCCTTCCTGCCCTCCAGCAGCTCAGCACTCCCACCCAGCTCGGTGTGCCTGCAGCCTGGCTGGGGGTGCCCTGGATCCCCTCATGTGGATCATTGGTGAAGATATGAAACAGAACTGGTGCCAGCACTGAGCCCTGGGGAACACCACTGGTGACCAGAAACCATTGTCATTGCATTATTATCATTGGAATTATGGACCAACATTATGCTGTGCTATCCTGAATTAAGAAACTTCCATGATTAAATCACTGTTGAGTGGGAGAGTCCTAGGGAGTGACAAGGAA
Source organism: Urocynchramus pylzowi (assembly GCA_013397555.1). Classification (NCBI taxonomy): domain Eukaryota; kingdom Metazoa; phylum Chordata; class Aves; order Passeriformes; family Fringillidae; genus Urocynchramus; species Urocynchramus pylzowi. The sequence continues at coordinate 470,202 of VZRH01002836.1, read as the reverse complement.
TCACATCTTGTCAGTGGGCAAGTATCTGCCCCCAAACAAGCAGATCCCAGAAGAGAAAGTCAAAAGGTATTATTGCCAGAAAGTACAGGAAATAAGTGAGAGGATCTAAACATCTCAATATGTCATGAAAATTTCAAGTTAATAAGTCACTGTAGGTCATTCTCACAGATCAACTGAGGATTCCCCTCTCAACTTACTGGTGAGAAAATATTAGACACAGTATAGCTATCAGTGACATTATGAAATTGGAATGTCTTCAGCTGGGGTTCTTGAAGGTGCTTGCTGCATATGGCTGCAAATGTGAACTCTTCCAAGATAATGGGTTGCAGCAAATTCTTGTTACATTTGCAGATGTACCTAAGCCTGCTGCAAGCACACTGAAGGACAGCATTAACAATCTTAACAGTTTACAAAAACAGACACACAGAGACATAAAAAAAACCCCAAATCCAAGATGAAATTCATTAAATTCAATTACATACTTTTATACCTTAACAGAAGTAAAAAACAGATTCAGGGTTGGGTAGAAATGGTTAAGAGTAGCAGTTCTTTAGAAAAAGAACCTGAGTATTACAGCAGGTTCCAAAATAAATATGTGTCTGTGCAATATGGTCTGTGGAAAGGTAAATGTGTAAGGACAGGAACACCATTTCTAACACACCTGAACAGCCTCTAACCCCTGCTGCAGGCTGGGCCCAGCTGCAGTGCTATGTCCAACCTTGCACTCTACTACAAAAAGGAAAAGGATCAATTTGGAAGAATACAAAACAGAGCAATAGGATAGTGAGCACACTAAAAAACACTGCATAAAAAGGAACAGTTGAAGGAACTGGACACTTCTAGTTTAGAAAAGAGATGACTGAGAGAGTCAAAATAGCTAGAAAAAATGGAAGGGTGGCTTCTGTGAAAGAAGAGAATCCACAGAAAATAGCTGTGGAGATGCAGGGCACAGCTACCATCCTGCAGGGCAAATAGTAATGGCTGCAAATGGTTTAAGGGCTGGTGTCTCACTCTCTGAATATTTTAAGAATATCTACAGTAAATATTTAGCAAGGCTGAATGAGGAAGAACTGTCCCTGTGTTGGGCCAAATGCATGGACCCTCGCTCAGAGTCTCTTCTACCATCTCTTGCCACACCTTGCAGCAACCTTGAGTAAATTTTCTGTCTGCACTCCAGCCTTTGGCTATACATACACAATTGCTTTCCCCAGTCACATACTCTTCCTCACCTCAGGCCGAGAAAGAATGGCTCCAGTGCTACTGTAATTCTCACTGTTATATTTAGGTAGATTCATTCATGGGCACAAAGAAAACTTATCTGCTAAGTTTTGTGTCTTTGTGTATCATCTCCAAAATAAACATACCTGTTTGCAGACGACTTCAGTTCTTCTTGACCCCAGTGAATTATCTGGTCGCCTCACAATATTGGTATTACTTTCATCTCTGCCACAAGTACCATAAGCCTCAGAAAAAGATGGCCATCCAGTCCCAGAATTGTACTTCTTCTCTGAGCTATAGTGGAAACCAGATCTTCTTGTTAGTTAATAACAGAGATGTTACAAAAGAGTCTGCTTCTATTAAGAACCTTGGCTTCTTCCCTCATTCCCGTGTTGTACCAATATTAATATTTGGCACAGTAAAAGTTTTCTCATTGGCATCGAACTGTGCTGGAAACTCTTTTCCAAAGGGAATTCTCAATCAGCTCACAACAGGAGATTTTGCCTCACTGTTTCTATTTCATTGTCAGGTTGGTATTTTATAAAGTTTAGAAAAGGTTTTTTTTTTCTGACAACTATGCTATACTAACATTATGCTATAGTGTTTAGCTGAATTACACCTACAGAGCTGCAGTTTGAGGCCTGGCTCAACCCAGCAATCTCAGAGAAGAGAGTTTACAAGAAGAAATGAAGAATAGACAAAGGCTGGGCTGGCCCACCAGACCAGGCTCGTGCCTGATGATGATAGAGGCTTTGTCTTGCAGTCAGCCATCAAGCTGGTTTGGTAAATCAAACAGAGCCTTGCTGAAACCATCAATCAACCACTGACAAATCCTCACAGCACAAAGATCTCCTTTTCCCAAGAGATAATCACAGCCATAAGAAACAGTACAACAGACTGTCAGCTTGTGTCACCTAACACCCAGGGTGACCAACACTGTTTAGCTGCATATTAAAACCTAGAGTGTGTTGGTAAATATGATCAAAAGATATTTTAGGAATTTGGTACAGAAATGAGATAATCCCTTTTCTTTAAAATTGTGCAAGCTTTGACAGCAATATGAACCTTCTTTTATGAAAGAGGGAGCTAGTGTGAGTTAGAACAAGAAATTAAGATAGGTTGACATACTTCTCAGATAAGTGGTCTGGAGACTTACCACAACCATTTCCTCACGATTTCTCATGCTTTTTTCCCAGTTTTGCAAACCCAATGCTCTTACTGGCATCTAGTGGTGGATGGAGACATCAGCACCACTAGTAGCTCTTGATCAAGGGGATTGAAACGTTAATTAGGACAGAATTTCAAACAAAGTATGCAATATATACCATGTATATTTTGGTGGGTTGTTCACACGGCGAAGAAAAATCTGAAAATCTTAATTGCAGTGCCTTTTAGAAAGATAAGGCAAACAAACTGGACAAAAAGCTTAAAAAATCCAACTCAAAGGACAGTGCATGAGTCAGCATTTTTATAATCATCTGTACAGGGCTGTCATTGAGTAATGCAGGTGTGGAAATAAAGAGGATTTGCTAGCACAGAATGATCAAAAGCTAGTTTTTGTGTGGGCTGTTGCTTAGTCATTTATATCAACACACAGATAGCCATGAGAAACGTTCTCCTTCCCCACCTCTCCATAAAACTGGGGAGAAATAGGACACAGCACAGGAGCAGCCTGCTCTGAAGCAAATACAGTTTGCAGACTCTGTGTTTGTAGATCAAGGTCCTTAGGGCTCTGGGCCTGTTTTTTTCCACCTAGAGAAGGCTCCCTGCTTTCCCTGCCACAAAACCACATGAACACTGTCTCTACCAGCCAGAGTCCCCAGGAATGGCCTGGGGGACACATACCCATACATGACTTCTGAGCTTCCCTGACATGCATCTATTCTGTTTCTTTTTTGTCAAAACTCTTTAATTTTTGACCCAGGAATCCTTATGTTTATTCACACATAGACACAAAGATCCTCTTTGAAAACCCACAGAGTCAAGGAAGGTCTTTAGCACTGCGTGGGTTTTGCATCTGACCCTGACTGACTCTGTCCCTTACATGCCACTCACAATGCTTAAGTTTATTGTAGATGTTTTCCACTGCTAAAGGAACAATCTTTTGAGCTGTTAAACTAGCTCTCAACAGAAATGGTCTCTGTGTGGTTTTATTAAGAGTAATGTCACTTAGATTCCCTAATAGAAACATTTTAGTACCCAAAAATATTGCTGTTCAAGATCATATTTGTCCTTTGAAGTATTTCACCACTTATTTATGGATAAATGGACTTTCCCTAAACATATGCATTAGATTAGACCTCAAAACACCATTCCTCCAGCACATGTCATTTACTTTGATCCCTGTTTCAGTCGTCCTGGATGGAATCCAGATAATTCTAAAAAGTGCTTTTTGCTGTATGAATCTCAGCTGTAGGTTTATGGTTTGATGAAGGTTTGAGATTTCATTAAAGCACCACAATTTGCTGTCTATAAAGGCTAGGGGTTTGTTCCATGTATTTCCAACTCTTTCAAATATAATTGAGTATATTTGGTAGTAGAAGGTACTAAATTCTGATGTAAATGAATACACACATGTTTCAAAGAAAGGAAGAAATACGTCATGTTTACCTGTAGCTAATGATCTAATGCATTTGAAAAACAAACAAACAAACAAAAAAAAACCAAGAACATTTTCAATGGACTAGTAAATAAATATGATGAATGAATCTCTTATCCAAAACCACTTCTCCCTCTCACTGCTTGTGCTCTCCACAGCATAACAGCTCCATGGAAAATATATTTTCAGGCAATTTTTCACATTTAATAGTTTCCTTTTTTCTTTCAAGCCTTTTTTTTTCCTGAAAGTTTGGCTTTTTTTGTCTGTGAGGGTTAGCATTATCTTGTGCTGCAAAGAAAAATGCTTATATTCTCTGAGAGCTGGATAATGCAAAGGGCAGCCTGACTGTTTGGCTATATTGCTGTTTTGTTACTAGTTTAACAACAGAAGCAACTCCTTCCAGTATTTGTCTCTCTTCATGTTGCCCTGTCAATATCTGCTGTCTAACATAAAAGGCGCCAAAATTGAAGGAAAATCTGAAGGAACAGAAGGAACTCTTTCACAGCTTAGTACTTTACAATTTGTCTAATTTATCTGAATTTTTCAGAGGTGTTTTTAGGTTTTATATTTCTCTTCAGAATATTCTGTAATGCTGAGCTAACATCAGAAATTAATTTGTTTAGAAGCATTCATTAGCAAACCTCTATGGAAACTTATACATTTAAGCAAATGCATGTTTGCATAACAATAGTTTTCTGCACTTGGCCAAGGGAAAACTAATTGTACACAATTATAATTTAATTGCTTGGTTTAGGTTTATTTTCAATACATCCATTACATTTTCCCCTTCTTTCTTACTATCCAGATCTCTTGATCCCTAGCATCCCATTTGAAGTTCTGATCCATGATTCATTCTTTAAATAAGCCACATTTCATTCAGTTCTCAGTTGGGAATAAATAAGGGCTATTTTCTAGACCAAAAATACAAGAAACTGTCTTTCCTGGTTCAGTTACAGAGAACAGAACACTCTCTGCACATCCTACTCCAAGGCACTCTATTTCCTTTTACTTAGACCTTAATGAAGTTGCAAAATATACAGTATTGTAAAGGGCACAGAGGTTAACTGTGCAATCATTTGCAGCCAGGCTCTAAAAAGTAGTTGTAACCAAAAAGGCAAGAATAGTGGAATTTAATTTAATTTAGTGGAATTTAATTTAGGCAACAAGGAGGGGGTGGGGGTGAAGAGAAGGTCTCAGCTGCAGTGTGAGTGACCCAGCAATGAGAACATCACAGCAGTAGACAAAGGCAGACCAAGGTCTCGCCAGCCCAGCAGCACGAGTGGCAGAAGATGAGTAGGGAGGAGCACAAGAACAGAGCAAACACACAGTGATACTCATGCATAAATACATGTATTTTGCAGCAGCCTGTGGCTTAAGGACCTCTTAAGCAGAGAATTATTATCAACTAAAAAGAAGTGTGTCAGGAGAAACAGGCAGACTACAGCCTGACAGCTGTGTGCTGGCCACGGGCAATCCCCACCAGCTCAAGGAAAAGGCATACCATGTATCTGTGTCACCACAGACAGCTGGGAAGTCCTACACACAGCACTTGGGCACCAAGGAATTGTTCTTCTGACCAACACTTTCCATGCCATTCATGAAAAGACATTGCCCTTCCTGCCACAATCAGCACATGTTAAAGACACTGTGAAATCCAGAGGATGTTACCTGAAGAGGGGGGCATTGCAGCACACGCAGCAGTATATTCCTGATTCTGTGTTATTCAGATAGATCCCACTGAATGGCTTTTAAAATAGGAAGGAAAAAAGAGAAGTTAATAATGTAGGTCTTTAAAAGCTCACCATCTGGAAGAAGCATGTAGGAATCAGATTCAAAACAGGAGAAAAACCATAAAAAGAAGGGGCTTTGCAGGGGGGCTTTGAAGAACAAACATTAGCAGCCTGAAAAAATGAAGGGGAGGATGCCTTTGGGCTAGTAGTGAAGACTATCCCCTACCCCCACAAACTGGAGACCGGTCAGATGCATAAATCATCCAGGTACCAAGGATGGAGTCGTGACCTCCAAGAAACTGGTGAAATGTGCAGGATCCCAAAGGCCAGGGCTCTGCTATGGACTGCCACAACTTTAAAGTGGCTTTACAAAGGGACTCTCCTTCCTGCATGGTCTGGTACTGGGATCCTTATTGTACAGATATGGATTTGGGCACAGATCACATGGTACGTGCTCCACATGTGCAGAAGTCCCGTCTCTGGGCTAGGGACAACCAGCACTCCACCCACAATGCTACCAGGCTTCCTTCACAGAAGGAGGAGACTTGGGGACATGTGGGTGGGTGATCTGGCACCTGAGGGAGAACCCATCTCCTGAAGGGAGCACTATGTTTAAGATTTCCATGGCTAATCTACATATGCTCATAAAAAGGAGACTACAGGATAAAAATATCTGAGGATCTCCCTGTCCTCCGGACGGGCCTCTACTCCCACCACACAAACAGTTGACCTGGCAGGAAAGTATCCCAGAAAAAAAAAACCAATGAAATATGAAAAGAATGCTGAATGTTTTTCATCTGCAAAACAGTCTGGGTCAGAACAAAATCCACCCTGTTCCGTATGTTGAGTCTAACTTTCATCCACAGGAAGGCAGGGGAAATCCTGTGAAGAAGCTGAGTGGTGACAGCTCCCCAGGGCAGGTTTTTCTGTGCCCAGCAGGCAGAGGAGATGGCTCACCCTTGGACAGCATTAGCACTTTTGCTCACCGGTTCAGTTCCTTTTTCTCGTGTAACATAGAATTGCTCCGGAGTCAATTTTTTTTTCCAGTCTGTAGCAGCAGCTGCTTCAGCTTGTTTAGTGAGGGGGTCTGTGTCTTCAGTTAGAGATAGAAAGATAATTTAGTAAGATAGCTTAGATTCCATTCATGCTTTCCATCCTCATCTCAGTTCTCCGAAAGTTTCTATGGGTACAGAGCACAGAGGGCAGTTCAAGGGCAAGTGCAGGAGTTTGCATCTGCTTTCCATTTGGTGTGCTACATCCAGAGAGCAGCTCCAGCAAACCACTTGGGAAGGCTTGTAAAGGAAATGGGCACCTATGACCCCAGGTACCACCCACTCTCCCAGCACAGCCCTCTGCCCTGGCCCAGAACAACTGCTGGTCTGCCAGTGCTCCTCCTTCGTCCCTGGATATCACTAAAAGGTTTGGCAAACCTCTCTTGGAAACCCTCAGAAACCAGAAATAATGTTCATCTGTGAGCTGTGGAACACTGGCAACTTCCAAAGGCCCCAGTGAAAAGTGGTGCTAAGGAGGAGGACTGGAAGAAAGCAACACCTACAGCCCAAGAGAAATGGGGCCACAGTTAAGTGAGGGACACACAACAGCAGAGCAGAAGTCGCCCATCATGGTGCAGACCTCCAGCAACATATCCTGCGAGTCTGTACACACCAAGAACACTCACGGTGCTATGGCACTGCCAAAGAATTAATAGACTGGCTGAAAAACAGCGAGTAAAATAGTTGAATACCTTTCTATCAAAAAGTCTGAGGTGGGGAACTACCTCCCAGCCTACCTCCCATCAGCACGGGATCCTTGAAAAACAATCAGACAATGACCACTTGTCTGAGTTAATCTCTTGCAAGGTCGAGGTGAGACGGGGCTGGGGTGGGGGTGGTGTGGGAGGGCAGAGGGAAATGAATTTGAAAATGATAGTTTAACCAAAAAGCCTAGGGCTTAGCCTGCCAGTTCAAGACAAAAGCCTAGAGCATGCTAACGGAGCCCTTCCGAAGTGGCCAGAAGACGGCGAGCCCGGGATCCTTTCCCCACTCTGCGCCAGGCGGGGGTACCTGCGGGACCTGCGGGAGCTGCGGGAGCTGCGGTGCCTGCGGGAGCTGTGGCTCTGCGCGCAGCGCCGGCGCTCGGCAGCGGGGAGCGGAGCAGGAGGAGCAGGCGGCGGCTCCCGAGCATCCTCCCGAGCGGACGAGCCGCCATAGCAGCGGGGCGGGACCGGGGGAGACGCCGGCCGTGTGTAATCCCTACGTTCCACCTAAAGAATCAGACCTCATAATAGCAATGAGTAAAGCACCCCCTTAAATGCCGATGCTGCATTTGCAGGTAAAGGTTTCAGTCGCTTCTTACCGAGACCAGCTTAAAAACGAACACTCGCCGCAGCCGTAAACATAACAAAATCCTGTTGCGACATTTGCTTGCAGCTATTCTAGGTTGTTTTTAAGGAGAACAGGTCTGGTACTTGCATGCAAAAGCGCTCTTGCTGTCCTGGATGCGTGTTGCAGGCATTGCTCTTAGCGCTGTTGATAGAGGAATGGCGAAGGAGCTGTGCCATCTGAGGGTATCCTGCTTTGGTGGGATGATTTGCGGTCACAGCTGCCTTGGCTTGGCCTATAAATATACCTGTAATAGGACACGTGCGTTAGTTTGGCAGCCCGTCCCTAAAAGGTAGACCTAAACTCAATTTAGTTTTCTAGGTTAAGCTTTAATGCCACTGTCTGCTTTTCTTCCAATAGTTACATTTCTGATTTGGAATTAGTTGATAATTTTAGAAGTGTTTTGATTACATTGGATAACAAAGCTAATAATGATGTTTAATACAAATTTACTTTCTTTTAGTCAAATTCTTCTAGCCTAAGTTGAAAAGCTAAAAAATAGATTTGTGTGATCAGTCCTGTATATATGCATTTGTATTGAACCATCCTTATGCCTAAGACAGTGAGTTCCATGGCAGCTGAGGACATCCAGACAGGATCTGATCAGCACCACGGCTGTAATCACTGCCTCTGCTCGGATGCACAGAGCACTGCACCAAAGGATGGATAGCAGCAGGGCTCCTCCGTGGGGCACTCCCTGTCGGCAGTGGCGGGGGAGTGGGGCACACAGCTGATTTATGGCTTTGTCCTGTGTAATAAGACACGGTGGAGTGAAGCCAGAGTACCTGGATAAAAACCCTGGAGATGTGATGCCTGTGAGTCCTCAGGACTGTGATTCAGGATGTTTGGAAAGTAGTGCTGCTGGCAGGGAGGAGAGGGCTTTGCCACCCCACTTTGGTGCTGGCAGAAGGCAGCATCCATGCTATAGGCAGAGGGATGAAAACTTTCCATGTTCAGCCATTTTGGCAAGTGATGATCCTGTGATCTTTTCAAACACTTTCTAGCTTACCCCTATGGCATCTTATATCAGTCATTTAGCCATGGTTTAGGGGGGAGTTGGAACAGGTTAGGGAGCCTCTGGTGAGGAGAGACCCAATCTGACACTTCTCCAGTTCTGGCAAGTGGCTTAGGGCTAGAAAGTGGTAGCAGGTGATGGTGTCACTCCCGGCCTCTGTCTCTAGTTCAGCTGTAGAAAAGAGGCATTTCCCTCACATTCCTGGTCTTAATCTCACTCAGATGGTGTTTGCTCCTGACAAGGACAGGTAATCAATAAAGTTCTCCCTGAATTATCTGAGAAATGAAGGAGGATGAGAGAAAGTGGTTAGTCCTGAAACTTGCATGTTTTCATGTAATTGACATCGATTTAACTGGTGCTTTTTTTAAAGACAAAATTAAATAAAAAGTGAACTGTCAGTATCTTTCTTGCAGGCCTCTGTTACTGGTACCATCCCAAAATGCAGCAGTTTTGAGGCAGTGGGAACTGAACCAACACAGGTTTGCTGCTGTACCATTTTCTTCAGATTCTGGGGGAGGGAAGTAGAGGTCTGGGGGGCAGTGGGAGCAGAAGGAGCACAAGGCACCAGGCTTATCAGCCCAAGCCTCATCATCCTCTCAGTTACCCAGTTCACTACAAGCCACTCCTTGATTAAAATGAGGGGGGTGGTGGAAGAGGCAGATCCCATTCCTCCCAACAGCTGTGATCCACATTTAGGTGGTGCATGGAGACCAGGAGAAAATCTTCCATTTTCTCCTGAAACAGAAGCCTGACCTGCAGTCATCCAAACCAGCATGACAGGTCTTCCTCAAGTGGAAAACAACCCCCCAGCTGGAGGTAATTCATTTTTCAGATCTTCAGTGCTGAAAAACCAAATCATTGTCCTGTCATGCCTGTAATGTTGCCTCCCATGGTTACAGCACACACCAAGCCGTGTAGCTAGGCAGACATCCGGCCTGCCTTTCTCCCCATAGACTCTTCTGAAAGCCAATTAAACTGTTACTTAATTTTCCTCTTATTTTTTTTTTCTCCCTTATGCACAAGGGGAAGCATTTAAAAATCTCCCCTAGCTACATTATGTAAATTTTCAAGTAAATTCTCCCTGAGTTGTAATTCAGCAGATTTATTGCTAAAATTGTCACCTGTCTCCAGCATGTACACAAGCTGCATCCAGGGAAGGGTCACTCATCCAAAGCACAGTGTCCCATTAGACATGTGCGGATGGGGAGAAGCTCCTCAGCTCCTTCTGTAGTGTGGCTCTGTGCTGAGGCAGCAGCAGCAGCATCAAATGTGTAGGTGAGAGCAGAAGGGAAGAGGGAAGCACTCACAGCCCAGATTATCCTGCTAATATTTATTTGGGCTCCAGCCATTTCCCAGCTCAGGCTCTGCCTTGACTGATGGCTGTGGGGACAAGCAGAGCATCACGTAATGCCTGTGCTGGCAGATACTGAGCACTCAGCCAGGCAGCAATGAGGTGCAGAAGTGAAAAAAACCCTGCTCAAATTCAAACCTTTGCTTACACAGCTTTTGTTAATAAAGCCCCTTGACATTACCACGTATGGAAGCAAACACTGAAATTGTGGTGGTTTTGTTTTGTATGCAATCGGTTTGCCTCTGCTCACTTTGCCAGACCCAATGTGTGTCCCCTCCTATGGGGTGGTTCCACTGAAACACGTGGGAGCTCAGCATGCAACAATTTGTCTTGGGCCTGTCATAGGCAGGGCTGCTGTGTGCCCAGGTGCCTGGGCAGTGAAGGACAGGGGTCTGGCGTAAGCCCTTCCGTGGTGGGTTGTATCAGTGGGGGCTCTGTTTCCTCCGTGGAAACCCTCAATGCTTTGTAGGCGATACTGCAGGAATTCCACATCCTTCCTCAGCAGAGTCTTCCCTCTCCTCTAATAGACTTGATCCAGCTCCACAGCCAGCCTCTAGCTGCTCAGATGTGATGAAATTATGAGCTCTTGGTATATGCAGATACTGTTTCCACATGGAAACACTATCTAAAGACATGTGGTAGTGCTCTGGTGCTGAATTCCAGTGATGTAAAGGGATTTTGGCAAAATTTATTAGAAGCAGAAGTGTCAAAGTACCTTGGAAAAGGTACTGCTGGTTTCCAGAGACACACAGAGACTGAATGCAGATCTGAACCTCCCTGAAGCTGATCTATGGATTTGCTTAGATTCATTTATGCAGCAGCCTGATGTGGTTCAGGTTAAAGACATCATCAGAAATAATTAACACACAACTTCTCACTTTGTTTGCTTTATGGTTTAATATCTCTTTTTCTAATCATAAGCTATAGGATACCTGATTATTCTAACCTTTGCTTTTGGAAAGTAATGTCATATTTGTGGGCTAGCTTAAATGAGAACCTTCTCTTGGAGTCTAAGGGTGGAATTCGAACAGAACAGGACAGAATAGAATAGAATAATTCCAGTTGGAAGAGACCTATGGGTTTGGTCCACTGGGACAAATGCTTTGAGTTGGATTAGACCAAATGCCCTCCATTGGTCCTGTCCAGTATAAATTATACTAGGATTCTAAATGCTTAGAGAAATTTCCTGCATAACAAGTGAAGGCATGAATTCAAAGTTAAATGGGAATTTGCAATCACTCCTTGATAGAAAACTCAACTCTACAATTGAGCCACTGGTTCAGCTAAAAGTAAAAGTAGACATGCAGTCTGGTATGGAGTATGTATATCTTCAGGGGCAGCTATTGGGAAGCAACAGATCCAGGCTATTTCTCTTCATTACCCTATGTATCCCCCATATCATACCATTCAGTTCCTTGAGCCATATAGACAGTAATAATACATTACACAAATTTGTGTGTGATTTCTTATCCCTTTTATCCCAAGGTAGTGAAGAACTGAGATGGTTCTTCCACACAGTACACAAATCCTGAACAGAAAACTGAATGAACACTTGTTTGGCAGCAACTGCCATAGCAGCAACTTTCTGTAGGTTATCCTAATGGATTTATCACCCTGAACTAAGCCCTGACCATCTGTTCTATTCTCTCATTACAAACACCGAAAAAGCTAATTTATGATTGCATAATAAAAAAGTAAAATATAAATGATTTAAGAGTAGGGCATGTTTCACACCCTGATTAGGAAAATAACTCTCATCCATAGAGTGACTTCCCTGATAACAGAGTTTGCCTTTTTCCCAGCAAATGGGAATTACTGAGGAATGAGGCTCGCTAGAACAAGTTTTATTCCCATTCATTCATCTTAGATGTATTTTTAAATTTGAGATTCATGTAAGTGAAGCTATGAATCTTCTTTCCTTCTCTCTTAGGTGAGCCCCCAAAGATTTATTTTTGTTGGAAAAACTAGCATTCTGTTCTCAAGGCACGAGCTGGTTTTCCATTTCATGAAAATGAAGTGCCTGGTGGCAATCTGGCCCAGCACACCCAGCTCCCACTGGAACAGGAGTTGGGGTTTCTTTTCCAGGACCTATCTGAGCAACTCTGAGCTGAGCAAAAACTTCTCTAGCTGCATGTGATATAACATCTGGCCAGATCTGTGGGGACAACCTACTTGTGTGGGAACCTTAGGTGAGGAGCTTTTTAAAAGGTAGAGTGTACTGAGTCAGTGCTGCTGTGGTAGATGTTTTTGTCCATATCTGCTATGTAGGAAGAGGGTAAAAGGATCAGAGCAGGCTCTAGGTTTCATATGGACCTCTTGTTTCTACACCATACTGCCACTTATCTAGCAAAAAAAAAAAAAAAAATTCTGATAGGCCAGGGATTGCTAATCCAGGGATGGAATCNTCTAGGTTTCATATGGACCTCTTGTTTCTACACCATACTGCCACTTATCTAGCAAAAAAAAAAAAAAAAATTCTGATAGGCCAGGGATTGCTAATCCATTTGTTAGTGAATTGCTTTAATTTCTGAGTGCCAAGCAAAGATACCTCCCCACCATACCTAACGTGCAGCAGTGTTTCAGTATCAAAACTGAGCATGGACCTGACAGAAACCTGTGCTACTCTCTACTACTGAATTTCTGCGGTCAGCAAATACACAACAAGAGGCAACAATGCACTGAATCAGTGGCAGTCCCTGGGTGAGGCACTGGAACAGGTTCCCCTGAGAAGCTGTGGATGTCCCATGCCTAGAAGTGTTCAAGGGTCAGGTTGGATGGTGCTTGGGACAACTTAGTCTAGTGGAAGGTGTCCCTGCCCACTGTGGGGGTTGGAATGAGATAATCTTTAAAAGCCCACTCTAACCATTCTAGGATTCTGTGACTCCCATCCCTCCTCTATCCCATTGTAACAAATGCTACAGGCTAATCCCTGTCTAAATAACTCCAGATTTGTGACCAGAGGTTTTGCTCTGAAGAAGGTACCCTAAGCATTGGACCAGTGTGATCCTTGGCACATGGAAGCCTGCATCCTGAACTCACCCTGCATTTCATGTTATTTGTGTTTTAGACCTGTACCACATGCCACACAGCTCTTGGCTTGTGGAAACTGCAGTGAGCTTACTTCGACACATTAAATTTGGCCCAGTCCTGCAAAGTCCAAGTCCCTGTCAGTTCCTGATATTATCTTGTCATTGGGAGTTCCTGAAGAAATTTAGTACCTCAATAGTCCAATATTTGGGCTTAAAGTCCCTGACTTTTTTGCACATATTTATACCTAGTAGCCAGCCTTTAGTCACCTAGTTCTCTCTTTGGTAATGCAGCTCCCATTAAGAGCAGGTGAATCTCAGATTAAACCCACTTACATTAGAAGCCTGCAGAAAAAACACTGTAATGAAAAGAAACTGGCACTCACAGCATGTGATTCTTCTGTACAATCTACCATGGATAAACCGTGTCTTAAGAGTGCCCATTTGTCAGAGAATTCTCCAACTTTGGAAATTAGGTTTCATTACCAACATCTGTTATATCTTGGGACACTGAGCAGACCTCCAGTCTTTCATAATATGTTCCCTAATGCCAATTAAAACTAATGACTTGACATTTTGCAAAGCCTTTTGACTCTTTAATATCTTTTTGACACCTGGCCTTTAAGGAATCTTCTTTCAGACTGTGTCACTAAAAGCACCTTGTTCAGAGAAGCTCATACTAAAAAGGAATTAAAAACATGCTATGGGGTGGGGGTTTTTGTTCAAATCTTTCTTATAACTAGGAAGAACTGCTGATCTGTAGAAAAAGGTGTGCTGATTTTGAATGGGATAGAGTTCATTTACTTCACAGTAGCTGGTATGGGGCTGTGTTTCGGTTTTGTGCTGGAGATAACATGGGGATGTGTTTGTTACTGCTGAGCAGCTCTTACACAGCACTAAGGCCTTTTCTGCGTCTTACTCCACCTGCAAGTGGGATGGGGTTGCACAAGAACCTGTGAGGGGACAGAGCCAGGACGCTGACCCCAAGTGACCAGAGGCATATTCCATAGCATATAGTGTCATGCTCCATATATAAAACAGGGGGGAGAAGGAAGGGGGAGGATATTCAGAGTGATGTCCTCTATGGTGTTCGTGGAGGTCCACTCCCTGCAGGTGTTTAGAAAAGACTGAACCTGGTACTAAGAACCATGGTCTAACTGACTTGGTGGTGTCTGCTTGAAGGCTGGAGTCAGTGATCTGAGAGGTCTGGTCCAAGCCAATTGGTTCTGTGATTCTGTAATTCCGTTTGTCTTACCCAGTCACTGTTAACACGTGATGGAGCCCTGTTCTCCTGGGGATGGCTGAATACCTGCCTGGCCATGGAAGTGGTGAATGAATTCCTAGGGTTGCCTTCCTTGCATATGCAGCTTTTGTTTTACCTATTAAACTGAATTTTCTGATTCTCTTCCCCCACTTACATGAGGAGGAGTGCATGTCAGGCTGATGGCTGATGTTCAACCACAACAGGATGTAGATGAGAAAACACAAGAGATGAGTATCAGACACAATAAGACAATATAGGGATTTCTCCTGGAAACAGTAAGAGAAAGCAATAAAGAAATGGAGAACAGCAAGACTGCAAGCTGTGGGACCAGCAGGCACTGAGGTCTCTGGTAGGGTGGCTAGCTCAACCTTTCTTGCAACAAAAGAATGAAGTGACTTTGGAGCAGCTTCTGCTTCACAAGAACTTGGCACCATGTTTTACAGCAAACTTGCGTAACACTGTCACCACAAAAAGGAAAGATGTTACACACTATGGAGCCTAGGGAGAGTTTTGTTCCATACTTTTATGCAGCATGGATGAGTGAGCTCTTGCTGAAGAGCTTTTTTTGTCTCTTATTCTAAAATAAGCAAAGAGATCATGCAGAGCCCAAGCATTTGGTCTGCTGGAGGACAGGGTCTGCTGTGCTTACTTGCTAGGTAGGACCAGCATGAGGGGAGCTGGTTGTGGACAGCATTTGAGTAGAGGGGTGTAGCCTGGGCAAATGGCTGCATGAGTAACAGGATCTGCTGCCAACTCTGATATGACTGCTCTTCTCATCTTGCTGTATTTCCCCCAACATCTATCCAACTTCAAGTAAGAACTTGCTTCAATTATACTTTGTACAAGGTTTCCATAGATGGTATCTTAGCATATCAGTGAAACATCAATGAGCTGGAAGAACAAGCTGGTTCATTACCATGCAAATAAGCTCACTCTTCATGAAAGAAAAGCTTTTACTAGTTCATTGTGTCTCCAATACTCCATTTTTTTCCATGTCCTACAAATAACATTTTTATAGGTCAAATACACATATGTGTGTATATGTGTATGCCTCTCCCCTGCTGTGTTTTGCCCATTCCTGTGCATACTCTACCTGTACGTGAATTCTAAATTCTGCCTGGGTAACAGTGGACAAGGAATGTCCAGATAAAGTTATTCCACTATTTCTGATATATTTCAGTGCCAGAGACAGTGTTTGTATAATAGAAAAATAATAAGCTCATTAAGAGGGCTAAAGAGCTGTTAATTTATCTGCAAAGATCTGCTGTAGTAGCAGTTCTGGTGAACTGTTCCACGTCCCATATACACAGCTGTATTGCAAAGGCCACAGCCAGTACTAGAGCAGAGTCCTTTGGTTGTTTCCCTCTGTGCTATTTGGGAAGAGGTACAGCTGCCTGGGAGGAGAGGAGATACAGTGGCACAGCTGTAGAGTTAGAGGGTTTGTGTATTGGATGTGCCAGTGGGTGGTTGTAGAGGTGTATCTGTGCTATGTGTTTTCATCTCTGTGTAAAGGTGTTATTAAATTGCTAGACACACAGAAATCCCCTCAGTTGTGAACTGCTGAACCTAGCAGAGTACTCTGGAAATGCAGAAATGTATTTGAACCATGCTCTTTACCTTCTTGGAAATAGGTTACTTTCAAGGATAGAATCCTGGCTTGAGTCTGTCTGTCCAGTCTTATGCTTTCTTCTTTGTTGTGATGTGTTTGGGCTTTTAATTATATGGGGATTTTTTTTTTTTCAGTCTTCTGAAGGAAAACAGGTAGTGCCAAAGAGTTGTTGGGAGGAAGACCCTTGTATAAACTAGCAAGGTGGCTATGAATATAATAAATGTTTTAGTTCACTTTTCTATCTTAACTAAGTTGACATGCTGGCCAGTAAATGTCTACTGCCTCTGCAGTTTCCATTCTGACACTCTGTGTCAATAATGAGCTAGATTTACAGAGAAATGAATCATGTAGTAGAAGAGGTGCAGATCCATGCAAAGAAGCTGCAGATGAAATAATATGTCACCATTCAAAGCCCACATTTACTAATAAAAGACTTGTTTTTCCCTGAAGACAAGTTTAATGAGAAAAGTAACAGAAAAACGTTCCTCTTACATCTGAAAATAAATATGCATTTTGTTCTGAGAGCTCTGTATTCTTCTCAGGACCCAGAGTTAATCAGCAACAGAGATTTCCTGGAGGAAGAGTTCATTTCAATTTCTATATGCACGGGAGTGCACGGTTTGAGGAAGTGATGTCAAGCCAATGCTCTAGTTTAGCAGTGTGTAATCAGAAACCATTTGAAATGTCCCAAATCTATAAATTACACTGCAGTTGTTCCCTGCTAGCATAAAGATATAACAAGTGTAAGTTAACTTCATGTTCCTACTGCTCAGGATCGAGGGCAATAGAAGAGAAGCACGGAAGAGCAGGTGCTGCCAGCAATCTGTACTGCCACGGCACCTGCTGAGGGAAGCAGAGTCCACTTCTGCAGCGAGGTCATTGCCAGAAGCACCCCTCAGAAACAGGTCTCAGCCAAAAACTCATCTGCAGAGACTGGAATTACTCCCTTAGCCACAAAGGTCCCAGACACACAGAACAAGCAAAAGCAGAGGTTTGCACAGCCATTAGACTCTCTCATACCAAAACCTCTGCTGGAACTTGCAATCCCATTGATACCACCATCAGTTTGGTTTGTTGCTTTACTGACTCACATCCATCAGACAGGTAGGAATAACACCTAACCTTTTATTAGCACAGTCCAGATTTGTATTTTTTAATATGCAGATGTGCTATATATTAAGCATTGTGCTTTTCAATGCCAAATCAAGACTAAAATTCATTTTAATGAGTAGTGGGAGCAGCGGGGTGTGTATGTGTGTGCGTGTGGTGTGTCACTTGCAGATGCCATGGAACAGACCATGCAGGAAGCTGAGCAGGGCACTTCATCATTTCTGCACAGTCAATACTAAGCTGGGCAGTTCCCATGAACAGGAGGAAAAAGTCTTCATGCCAGCTTCTCTCAGAAGCACAGACACCACAGTGAGCATGACTTGGGGTGCCTCGTTCAAATCAAGATCTACAGCTCCCATCACTGTCCTGGGATAACCATCTACATGCCCTCTCAAGAAGCTGAGCACATCTCATTTAGTTTTTCATTCTGCACAACTTCTGGCCATGAGGCCAATTTCTGTGTCATTGCCTGGTGGTTACAGCTGTGGAGGAATGAACCTTGCCTCAGTTCTTACCTTTGCTTAAGAAAGCTTTTCACCTTGCAGGAGAGCACCTAATTATGAGGATCTTTTTCTAGGTAGGGTACAGTTTCTACATTTTACAGTAGATATTTACATGTCTAGGCAGTAAAATATAAGAACATTTCTGGAAGTGGGTACTGGAGACCCAGACTATTTTTTCCCCAAAGGAAAAGCCTAATTACTACTCCCAAATATTAAGTTGAAGAGGTTGCTCAACTTTTCTGTTTCTGTAGTCTATTAATCCTGCATTCTTTTCTGCTTGACAGCAGATCTTTAAAAAGGGATGCAGAGTGCTTAGTGGCCAGAACAGATCCTGCAATGAGGTAGCTGCTGACTGTTTTGTTTGTGCTTAGGAAGGCATCAAGCCTGACTCCTTCTGTGTGACTGATCTTCCCAGTGAACTATTATGTAAAAGGAAATACGAGCCCTTCCCCATCTGCTCCTTAAATGAAGGTAGGCGATCAATTCCCTCAGGCACAGCCCAAGCCAAATGGTGTGTGCTGGGCATGCCCTGCGAGTACTCACCCAGCTGAGCCCTGTAGAAATGTTTAAACATTTTGTTTTCTGATTCAGTTCTGGAATGAGTGTCAGCTGAGCTGCTCTTATCAAGGGTGGGGGGATTCTTCACCAGGCCAGGGACAGAATTACAGGTCCTTGATTAACATCAAATAAAAAAAGTGTGGCATTTCTTGATGTACTTGACAAATAAAGTGCAGTTTTCAAAGTAACCATTTTAGATTTAAGTGTTTACATTCTACCTAGATCTTAATTCTGACATATAAGTGCATTACAATTTTGAAGTGACAGAATTCAGACAGTAAAAATTCATGACTGTGAAAGACATAAAACATTTTTGGATCCTACATTTCTGGATCATCAAATTCTGCATTATACAACGCAGGGTATAATATTTGGTTTTATTTATTTAGACAATTATTTTATGTAAAGTGAGCTTATACATCTAGAAATTTCCCAATTTTTATTTTGAAAAACTGCATTTTGTCTGGTTTTTTTTTCATATTGATTTTTATTGGAAACAACAGAAATTGCTTTATTTTCAAGACCTCCTCAAACACAGTAAGTCATACTTTAACATTATGGTTTCAATACAAAATAATGAAATTCCAATGTAAGAAAATGATACAAAATGATAGCTAGCAGGAAATTAATTCTTATTTTACTTCAATTTACTGGACTTTCAAAGTTGTGGGTTTCTGTACCAAATCATATCTGTCAGTGAGAGCATATGACTTTCCATCAGTCTCCTACCTGCTACATAGCAATGATAAGAAACACATCCTCACCTTTCTCTCAGTTCTGCCAGCATATCCTGCATTTTGTTTCCAGATTTCTTTTTCATTCTGATGTCTAGAGGACTGCTGAACATAAGGTAAAAAAAAAATGAACATGAGGCCATATAAGCAAATTTACAACATAAATTTAGATAAAATGTTCCCCTAAGGGCTACCAGGAAATCATGCTGCATGTCAGAGGAGGAAGGAGAGGGAGTGGTGGGATCATGCTCATGAACAGTAATGAATACAACAGATACAAACCTCCTCCTCAACCAAAGCAGTCAAGGCAAGTGACTGTGCTTATACAAACATTAAAAAGCTAAAAGAACACACAAACATTAAAAAGCTAAAAGAACACAGACCCCAAATTTTTTAATCATATTTTTGGTAGGCAGGAAGTAAATGCCTTGTTGTAGGTGTTCTGGTCTTCTGAAATTCTGTTCTGTAAAAGGTTGCCTGCACTGGCCTAACTGCAGCACAGTACATCATTTCAGCTTTCCACATAAACTCAATTGATAGTGGTGCTCTCTGAAATACTCCAGTACATTCCTGACAGTTTCACCAGGAAGTGTTTACCAGAGTGTTCTAGCCAGTATTTTACCTCTCTTAAAAGCACTGCACTCTTCAGCAACACCATGTTACCCAAGGCTGCAAGAAATACAAATTCTCTGCCTAAAACTGCTGCCTTCTCGGAGTCCATTTTATCTTCAAGTCAAAAATAAAGAACTTAAACAGATCACAAGCACTAACTTATCAATCATCTGTCTTTCCTGTGCCAGGACAAACAGTATATACTTTCATCCAGAGTATCCTATTATCTGTAAATATTAACTCTGCCAAGTTCTAAGAAATATAAATGTTTTTTTTTTTCTACAGAGGATGAAAGTATACTGTTATTGTAGTTCTAGTTCTCAGTTCTTGGGTTATTTCACACAAAAATTGTCCAGTTGTTTCTAGGTGTCTTGTCATTTCATCAGATGTCACATTTTTTTGCTTTATGGACACGAAATTCCTATAAGAGTGCATGGCATTTGAAGGAAAATTAAAAAAAAAAAAAGCTTTATTGGTATTTAACCTATTTTATAAGTATTGTAATGTTAACACACACCAAATATTTTTGATTACCAAATTTTAATCTGTAGTTTTGGAATTCAGTCTTAAAATATTACAAAAAAATTAACAAAATTTCTAAGCACTGAAGCTAGATAGCAAAATCACATTTAATTAAATCTTTAAGACAACATACCAGATATGCTTATTTTTGATAGTTAGATATGAACCCCCTCATGTTTCATAAATACAGTACTGCAAACATATTTCAAATATTTATTTTGGTGAAATTCATCAAGACTATTAAACAAATTTGTATTGATCAGCCTTTGCACTTCCTTGTTTTAGCAAACGGCCTGGTTCAAACATTAGATCTACAATATACTCTTGAGGAGGAAGCAGAAGCCCTTTGGGAGAGTATTCAACCAATTTAACTCCATTCCAAGCTCTGTTATACTTGCCACGAACTAAACTACAGCCAATGCCAATTCTGTCTGCTATCACCTAAAAAAGAAATAAAAAGTAATTAATCACAGTTCATTCATGTAGCTTCTGTGATACACAGCAAGGCCCAGTGATGCTTAAGAAACAAAACCAACACCTGAAAGGCCTAGAGCTTTCTTGAAACATACTTTATAAATGTCTCAAGTGTTCCAAACTTCAAACCTTTTTTGCTGGTTTTGCATAGAAAGTATAGGCTTTTAAACATTATTTCTCGCATATCCTATGCACAACATGAAAAACATTCATTTTAGCTCTTTTCAAACAGTGATACATTTATCAGCCAGTCCTTCAGACCTCAAATGAAGTGCAACACCCACAGTACCCAGCAATGCTTTTTGTCTACTTGCAAGACTTACTTCTGAACAACCTTCTGAAGTATATTCAAGCAATGAGGCGGAGGCACACTGCACACATATAGCTAGTATGAAATATTAAGTGTAAAAATGTAGCATTTTTATCAGTGTAAGCTTAGGACTGTTGCTTCACTCCAAAGCACATTCCTTGCTTTTCAGCCCTGGAAATGTGGGAAGCAATGAAATGTGAGGCAAGTGTCTGCTAGATGAAACACCTGCCTTTCCTCTGGACTGCACTGCCACAGACAGACCTATGATGGTTTCCAGCTACCAAACTGCTTTTTGAACACACATCTGCTGTGAAGGAATGAAATCCTGGAAGATTTTTCACTTGTTACAAATGGACAGATACCCATTGCTTAGAGTGCTGTGGCTTTAAGAGAGATGACCTGTCCCTACAAAAGCTTCTTAGGACAGTGGAGCATAATTAATTCACACCCTCAGAATGCCATAAAATAAGTCGGAAATTTTATCTCCCTATGGATACCATAAATTTAGGGTCATACTCTTTCTCCTGTGTAATCTTTCCTAGGTCCTTCCTGCTTAATGTGCTAGGCCCGTGTTTCTCTGTTTCTTTCTATTCAAGAAAGATAAAAATCCAGCCAAGGAAAAAGGATGGGACAGATAACCAGGCTGCACCAGTACATCTTCATATGAAGAAAGAAGAAATAAAATCTCTCAGTTTCTTCTCAGAAACTAGAACCAAGAAGCTGTTATATAATATCACAGAATACTGGATAGATACCAAATAAAAATTGTCTCAACAAGTTTACATTTGCAGCATGGAAAAAGAAGGAAGCTGCATAATTCAATATTTTACAGTTTACAGAAAATGTAAAATGTTTTGACTCCAAATCAAATACTTTGGCTTTTTGCCATTTATCAAGTATTCTGCTGATATCACTTAAGACAATTTAATGACAACAAGAATGTTTACAGAAAGAAGTGATGCTGGCTTTCATTCACCAGGAAATCAACTTTGCTGTAGAAAAATTATGAAACTGCATACAAAAGATTTTACATGAATATAAATAATATATTATACTTATGTAAATATAGTTTAGATTATCCATTTAACAACAATATGTTATGCTGCAAAATAAAAGATAATGTACCTTGAAAAGTAAAGCTCTGTGATAGAACGTCCCTCTTTTGATTTTCCCAATAGGCACAATGTTGCTTTTCAGTTCAAATTCTATTTCACTCATGTTAAGTTCCCAGCAGAAGTTATGTAGTTGCTCTACTTCAACAGGGCCACCCATCTTGTCTGCAACAAAGCTGTTCCAAATGCATACTGGGATCAATTACATCTATAATTCCTGTTGCATTTATTGCAAAAATGTAGCACAATAAAATGTATAAGCTAGAAGTGAAGGACCTTTAACACTGTAATACTTTTTCTACTTTTGCTCAATTAATTTTTTAAATTCAGTAATTGGTATTTTAAATATGCTTACTGATAAATACAGATAACCATAACTCAGGTCATTCGTATTTGTCACAGACCTAAACCAAGGTGCAAAAGCAGAGATTCTGGAGAGCTGTAGTATAGGCACAAAGTCCTCAGAAAAAATCATCAATAACAGTGCAATTACTGAGGAGCAATTACAGAAGCTGATGGTCATGTTTACAGGTAACAGATTAGGTGAGTTACATATTACAGTCTCCAGACCTATCATTTGTTTGAAATAGTAATAAAAGCATGAGAATATGTATGAGAAAAATTAAGCCACAGGTAATGATCCTAACATAGAAAAGTAGCTGTATTCATTGAAGGTACTTATCTTCTACAAGTGCTTTCTTACATTGAAGCCAGTATTTTGGGAGTGATCAGTATTTATCCATTAAATCAAATGGCTCAGAAACAGATCAGAACTCTCTGTCAGTGCAAGCTCTGCCAAAACCACATCTTTTGGGAGACTATGCACACACAGGAGCAAGCCCTGGTTTCTAAGTCTCCCCATATACACACCTTCATCTCCCCTGTGCAGGTCACTGTATGTAAAGACCTTTGCTCCCCTCAGTGTCTTAGCCACAGGCACAAGGGTTAATGAGGTCTCTCACTCTGGACAAGATGTTGCAGAGCTGACATGAAAATCACAAGCCATTGCTTCAGACAGGGAGCTAAAACCTGCATCCCCTCCTCTGCAGAAGCAGGGAACATGTTCCTCTGCCCAGCACAAGCAAGGCAACCTCTGAGGCCTCACTTTTCAAAATTTAGAATTGAGGATTGGTTGCAATAGCATGGGCACAGGGAGCTATCACCAAGCATGTCAGACAGGGTATCCTGAGGCTGGGAATTACTGGGTGAAGCTGAAAAAGTGTGGGGCTTGAGGCAGTCCCTTGTGCTGTGTTTGCCCATGGCCAGCCCTCATTAAAGAGAGCAATGCTGCCCCAGCCAAGGTGCTCACTACCCCACAAACGTGTGCTGTGTTTGTTCCAAAGGAGACATCCAGCATTGCTGATGTCCCCTCATTTAGCCTGACCTCCTCCCCAGTGAGCACAAGAGGAAATCCAGCCAGGCTGCCAGGCTGCTGAGGGATGCTGCAGCTGCCTTCTCCCCCACTCCCTATTCAACACATGCTATTCAGGCAGGCACCTGAAATGGAACACAGACAGAAAAATCCCCACAGAAAACATTCTACTTAAATTTCTCATGATTGTTTCACTGGGTTGTGTGTCTGCAAGTATTTCACTGGTATGTTAGAAGAGCGGATTTGTAAGAGAATTTTATGGATTCCACCTTGAGGAAGGCAGCATGATTTATATACAGCTGGATAGTTAAGGATGAATATCTGTCCTATCAAATTCTGCAATCAATGGAAAATTCATTCCTCATATCACAGATGACTTCATTAAAAATGAGAGTTAGTAAAAGTAACAAATTTCGTAAAAGTAAGTGGGATTTGGCGCCAAACTCTCCAGATTCAGTAGGCAGCCTGGAAACTGCTAAGATATAAAGATGGAGAAGATGAAAACAGACACACTGCTTGGAGGTGACAGTGATTGGAGGTGCCCAGGCTGAGCAGTCAGTGTAACCAATGAATCACACATTGTTACCAACAGCCGGACATGCACTATTGCAATATTCTGGCACTATTAATTATCAGGATATTAATTACAAGAGCTCTTAAAAGCTATGTTAGAAAACTCGTCTTATGCTTTTAGCTCTATAGAAAACAAAATACAACAGAGTTGCTGTCCCAAAGGGTTCCAAAACCAAGGAGGCAGGAAAGATGGTAGGAGAAAGAACAGACATGATACATGTAACTTGCAACCATTTTGACTATTAGGTTTGGGTTCTAACCATGTTTTTAGGCTTTGCAAAACCTGTGACTCTGGGGCTCCTTGATTATGTAGATGCTATATGCAGCTGATGTGTTCACTGTAAAGAATCAGTACAGATGTATAAATGTGAAAAATAACCTGAAATTGTCTATAAGAATATTTTTTAAATGAGAAATTGATACTCTTTTGTCATAAGTGATACTTTATTTTAAAATATATTAAATTAATTGCAACAAAATTAGAAACAAGAAGCTTAAAATCTAAATATGTCAGCATTCTGGGTCAAAGCTGATTTGGATTCCACTTAAATATGGAAAAATAACTATTTTGAAAAAGTTGACTTTGGATAAGAAAACAGTCATTTTACCAATTCAGCTTCTGGAAATATGATTTGGTACTCACTGTGCAAGAGCCACAACCTGTTCCCGGGTATTAGTTAGTGGTAAAATTGTTTTGGAAGCATCATTAATGTAATCCATTAAAATGAAGTCAGGTGGTGGTAGCCAATGGGAATTTTCTATCTTTATTTCCTCCTGGACTGTAGGTGCAATTTGAATAACTCCTTTTGATTTTTCCTCCTCTTTTTTCCATTTCCCTTTTCTTACATAGGAAAAGAAAAAATTATACACTTATTTAGAATACTGTATTCTCTAAAGTTCAAATTCAAATACATTCCTTCTCCAACAGGACATTTAGACAAATTGACTAGGGAGAGGTGGAAGGTAGGAGACATCTTTTCTCTTGATAACAAATATCCAAAATCTACAAAGCTATAGAGAACACCTGGGGAAGGAGGTGGTTAGGAACAAAAGCCACTAGATCCATATTAACATTGTTGTCAATTCTCATTTTATTTTTAGTCAATGGCTTTCCCATGTATGGATTATATACAGGAGGAGACACTTACTTACCTACTATATACATATAGAGCATATTTTTAGTTATGGTTTAGTTTTTTATGGATATGAATGAAAACCCATGAACTCCAATGAGTTTTTACTTGATAAAAATCTGGTCTTCAAATAAAGGAAAAAATGGTATCAAAAGCACAGCTGAAATCTTGACAGGACATTCCAAAAGACAGCCTCTGTACTTGCAAGTTCAGGTACTTCAAGCATTATGCAAACTACAGCATGGCTTGTCAGAGAAAGATTTTACAATGAGTCTGTTTTTGCTGACTCTTTTTCATTGCACATGCTTCATATTTTACTAATGCTCAGGATCTGAAAAATGACTATGATCCTAAACAGGCATCTTAAGATGCCTGCACCCAGCAGGCACAGCAGAAGTATAAATGAAATTACTGTTCTGCTTAAATTAAATACTGTGCATTTGACAAGTTATGCAGCAACTATCAAATCATTATCTTACCAGATGTATTATTAAGGTCTATACAATCAGACAGTTTAGGATCTTTCGTTTGTGGGAAGACATGAAACTAGAGTTTTGTAAGCATTGTGTCTTTTTTCAGCGTAGATCCTGAAAATTTTTACTGTGAAATACAACAAAACTTATTTCTTTCATTTAACAGTTCTGGCTTATTTTTTAAAATCTGTAATACTTCTGGTGATCTTGGAAGAAAAAAGAAAAAAAGAAATAAAGGACCACTAGAGTACATGGCTCCAAGACACACTATCATTATTGCATGCTCTTCAAATTATTCTTAAAATTTATACTATGAATAGTACTCTTAAGATGGAAGGCATTGAACAAAGCAAAAGGGCATACATCATTATCAGTAGTTGAATTCAAGCAATTTGTCTTCAGAATACTTTGCAAACTTTTCTTTAACCTATTGAGATTTACCATATTCACAAAAGGCCCTTTAAAAAGGTGTCACAAAGCACATTATTTTAGAAGGATAACCAATTAAGATTTAATCTTAAAATAATAGAAAATTCACCACCCTCTTAAATAAACTGTTCTGGTTATTAATTACACTTACACTTGGAAAAAAGCAGACAAACAGTTTTCTTTATCTAATTTGACTCTATCTAACTATAGCCAGAGAACCTTATAATGCTAGATTAAATAGCTATCTGCCTATCCATTTATACATTATGGTTAAAAATACTGTGTTTAAAAAAGCCTGAATTATTTCCAACTCTCTGGTGTCCAGTTTAGGAGGTTTTCAAAAGAATGTTTACAAATGCTATAATTCTTGTTTCTCCACCATTTGCCCTTTTCCCCCTTCTCCCCTTCTATCCTCCCAATACTTTATTTTCTCTATGAGAAGTGCACCATTAAATTACAGTGCTATAGCAGAATTTGTTTCCTATTCCTATCTATTCAAATGATTGTAGAATCACACTTATTCTCCTCCCTTCCAATTTTCAGGAACAAAACACCTGAGACGGGTTTGAACGGTGATTTGCTTGGGTTTTTTGCTGCTGCTTATTTCTCTCAGGTATGACTATATTGTGTTCCTTGGTGGAATAGCTGATTTAAGGTTATCTTCCACACTTACTCTGTCTCTGTCTTACTCCTCAACTCTTCAGTTCATCATATCTGTCTAATCCTTATCTCATAAGGAACTGTGGAGCTGCTGTCTTACAGCTCAGTGCTATAAAATAACCAGTAACCTCTTCAGGAGACTTCTACTGTCTTTTTTCCTGCCCTCTTTTTTTAATCCCCATTTTCTTGCCAGTGGGAATTGTGACATCAGAAAAAAAATCACTCTCATTTCTCAGAGCTGTCTTCCTAGTCATGAGAATACTTGCTGTGAAAGCAGAGGAATATTGCAAAGGAGAGCTCATGGCACTTTAATAGTCTCCAAGCTGCTTCTGATTCTTTACAACTTTAGTACAAGAGTCCAACAGGTCACCAGAGCATCAGCTGGAGGAAGAAGGCAGCCAATACAATATTCTACCATCAAAAAGCAGCCATGACACCCATGCTCTTTCCCATTTTGCATAGCTTAAATGCCCTGGTTCTCTTTTGAAAAGGAACAAATGAGCATTGGGAAGTATTTCCTTAAATGCAGTACTGAAACATAAAATGGAATAAATACACATTTATTAGTCTACATTAAATACAATCTTTTAGCCCAGTCAATATGTATATCAGATATGAAACTGCCTGATTAAAAATGTTGCTGTCAATGAAAATATATGTCAAAATATCAACTAGGCACTTCCTCACATCTAATTCAAACATTTCCAGCAGACAATTACAACTGCCCTTTCTCTTGGCTTTCAACTATGGTTTATATAAAGTAGTATCACTTTTTCAAAACAATGGTTTTAAACAGTGTTCAGTAGTACTTTGAAAAATAATGATGAACAGAAACATGTGATCAAAGGAAAAAATACGCAGGAAAAAGTCTAAGCATGTTTGAGACTTGGAGTCAGCTACTGACCTTCAAGTAACTCCCATATATCTCAGAAATTAATAATAATAATGATGTATGAATTATGGATTCAAAATGAATGACAATGGGGTTATAAATCATAGAACTTGATCATGACATTCAAAAGCAATTATTTCATACTTGAAGAAAGGAGTCCTTGTACCCCTGCAAGGTTCACTATGGGAAATTGAGCCAGGTATTTGTTTTTTCCGAAAGAAAATTTTTTGCTTTTCAAAGGAGTTATGGTTGCAAACAGAGCAGTCATTTACACTCTAAGTGACATAAATTACATTAAAAAGCAACTATCCAAGTGTATCCTCATCACTGTAATAAAGAAATATATTATCTTGTCAGCACAGGTCTCCCAGCTCCTGAGACTACATAAAATGGCCTATGACTCCAGAGCATCTTCCAAGGTGAAGGAACTCCACAATGGAGCAGAGAAAAAAATAACTGGGGCTCAGCATTTCTCTTTGCCTCTGCTCCCTTTGACTAAATTGGCACAGGCATAGCGGGTCATGAGCAGGGCACACAGGGCAGCAGGAGACCTGGAAGGGGACAGAAGCTGGGAAAGGCCTCCTAAGGCCTCAGGCTGCTGTATCTACTCTGGTGCATCCTGAAACAGGAACCTTCCACAATGCAATTCATACAATCCATTTCAGATATCTACTATAAATGATTTAAACTGAATTTCAGAAGTGCTTGCAGTCCAAATAACTAGTCAAATGGGAATGTCTGCCTTGTAAGTCGGTAACTTTTGGATAGACTAGTCTGACAATTTGGGTCCCAATTTAAGTCAAAACCTCAAACATTCATAGTCAGTAGCTATTATCTGTCAGTAATTTGCATGCTTGTTCTAAACAAATTGATATAATTCAAACGTATTCAAATATAACTCAAAGTATAATACTTTAAGCCTTTTTCTCTAGTGCTGCTTTTGCTGAGTGAACACCATTGTCCAGGAAACTTCTGATTTTCCTACATTTTGGAATTATTGAAATCAAATTCAATATTTGAATTTGAAATTATTGAAATCTGAATTATTGAAATCAAATGCAGGTTCCAGTTTTGTCTCGATTTTCTTACTGCACATTTCATTTCTCAAGCACAGATGCAAATATACACAGAAATATACAAGCAGTGTCAGAAATCATCCATTATCTCTGTCAATAAAACACCTGTACAGACATAACAAGCTCCAAAATAAAAATTGGAAACACAGTACATCAGCTCCTACAACAGACACACCATTTCTCCTTTTACTCCAACCCTGCAGTACTCAGCATTTCATAATGTCCATCACTGACTAGAACTCACAGCCCTTAGCCATTGCCAAGGCTCCCTTTACCATAAAGAAAGGAAAATTAGGAAGTCAGGACTGGTACCCACAGAAACCAGCATGATAGTCAGCTCACTAAGTTAGCTGACAGAAAAGCCAAGGACAGTTGTAGGCTGTATTGCATTTGTACCAAGGACTAGAGACCATTCCAGTGATGGCAAGGAGGCTCTATTGGGCAGCTTCTGGATTCCCCTGGAATCAGGCATATACACCTGCCTTCTGCAGAAGGCACTGTTGTGGTCATGATTGTGCTGCTGGTTTACAGGAAGGACAGTTGGGAGGCCATGGCTCAGTTTCCTTCCACAGGAACAAACTACAGTTAAAGTATTTTATATTAGGCGAGGACTAAAAGCCTGGTCTTGGTGAGAGTAAGGAGAGTTAAGTACCTGAACAGCTCAAGTAAAACACCCTGTTCATTTACACCTCATCATTAGTGATCAGCTACAACAAACCACAAAGAGACTGCTAAACCCCAAATATCTTGTGATCAGCTGTCTGCAGGTGTGAGGGACAGACTCAAATCCTCTTTCTGTAAAAGAAGGAAATTAATTTCCCACTACAAGAGTAGAGGTTCTGATCTACTTGGTATAAAGAGACAGACTGCAGCACTGTACCTAGTGTATTGTATAGATCAGGACAAGTGCTGCAAGAGTGAAGCATTTTTAGGCTAGTTGCCTAGAAATCAGGACAGCTCTGAGCACACCCTTCTCAGCTTTTAGTCATCTGTCAACTGCACTGGAAGAGATTTAATCTAGAAATAAGGAGGTATGTAGGCAGTGTAGGAACATTTTATGGGTTTAGGTTCAAAACTGAGAAGGAACTTCTACTGTAATTTCCCTGTGTCTTGGTTGTTAAGTTGTAAAATAACAGTATTTCACTGCTTCCAAGGGACAATGAAGGAAAAAAAATAGAGCAAATAAGTTTGAGCTGTTCAAATACAACATGGGAAGAGAGGATGAATAATCACTAAGATAGACAAAGGAATATTACTGCAAATAGGAGGTGAAAGAAAGACTCCAAAATATATATTTAACATTGTGTTTAGGTATTTGTACTCCATTCAGAAACTATCTGTCACTATTTTCTCAGACCTCTATTTTTAGTCTTACAGCAATAACACAACATAGACAAATAGTAAATCTGAGAACCCTACCTTGGTTTTTCTTTGCTGCTTCTTTCTGAAACAGACGGTGATACTTCTTGTACCTTTTCTACTGCAATACTGAAACAGAACAAGACATTTTTGCATTTGTTTGCAGAGTTAATATTTTTATGTAAAGCTATGAAAATGGAATTTGGATTTTAAAAGACAATAAATATATTCACAGGTGGTATATAAGTGAAAGAAATAACATAACTACTAATAAACCAGACATTAATTCAGGGATCAAAAATGAAGTATGGAATCACAGAATGACAGAATATGCTGAGTTGAAAGGGACTCATCAAGATCATCATATCCAACTCCTGGCTCTGCACAGAACCATCCCCAAGAGTCATGCAATGCACCTGAGAGCATTGTCCAAATCCTTCTTGAACTCTGTCACGCTTGGTGCTGTGATCACTTCCCTGGGCAGCTGTTCCTGTGCTCAACCACCCTCTGGGGGAAGAACCTTTTCCTAATATCCAACCTAAACCTCCCCTGACACAACCTCAGGCCGTTCCCTTGGGTTCTGTCACTGATCACCACAGAGAAGAGATCAGTGCCTGACCCTCCTCTTCCCCTCATGAGGAAGTTGTAGATTGCCATGAGGTCTGCCCTCAGTCTCCTCTTCTCCAGGCTGAACAAACCAAGTGACTTCAGCCACTCCTCACACGGCTTCCCCTCAAGGTCCTTCACCATCCTCATGGCCCTCCTTAAATGGTGTCTAATAGTTTAATACTTTTCTTACACTGTTGCAATCAAAACTGCCCCCAGGACTCAAGGTGAGGCCACCCCAGTGCAAAGCAGAGCAGAGCAGGACAATCCCCTCCCTTGCCCTGCTGGCCCTGCTGTGCCTGATGCCCCCCAGGACAGGGCTGGCCCTCCTGGCTGCCAGGGCACTGCTGGCTCATGTTCAACTTGTCACTGACCAGGACCCCCAGGTCCCTTTCCATGGCACTGCTTTCCAGCATCTCATTCCCCAGACTGTCTGTACATCCAGCGTTGCCCCATCCCAGGTGCAGAATCCAGCACTTTCCCTTGTTGAGCTTCAATGGTTGGTGATTGCCCAGCCCTCTGATTTATTGAGGTCTCTGCAGGGCCTTTCTGCCTTTGAGGGAGTGAACAGCTCCTGCCAGTTTTGTGTCATCTGTGAACTTGCTTAGTGTCCCTTCCAGTCCTGGGTCCAAGTCATTGATGAAGCTGTTGAAGAGCACAGGGCTGAGGATGGAGCCCTGTGGAACCCCACTAGTGACAGGTCACCAGTCTGATGTCACTCCTTTCACTGTAACCCTTTTTGCCTGACCCATGAGCCAGCTGCTCACCCATCACATGATCTGTTTATCCAGCTGTGAGCTGGACATCTTGTGTAGAAGGACCCTGTGAAAGACAGCATTGAAAGCTTTACTGAAATCCAAAAATCTCATTACATCAACTGGCTCCCCTTGATCAACCCCAAGGGTTACTCTGTCACAAAAGGAAATCACGTTGGATAAGCAGGACTTTCCTCTCATGAAGTTGTGCTGGCTGTGACCAATGACTGTGTTGTCTTTAAGGTGCTTTTCAATACCTCCCAGAATAATCTTCTCCATAACTTTCCCAGGCACTGGTGAAGTGAAACTAACAGGCCTGTAGTTTCTGGGATCCTTCTTCACACACTGCTTGAAAATCAGGACATTCACCAGCTTCCCGTCAGCTGGGACTTCTCCAGATTCCCAAGACTGCTCAAAAATCACCAAGAGAGATTGTGCAATAACATCAGCCAGCTCTTTGAGGATTCCTGAATGAATCCCACCAGGCCCCCTAGATTTGTAGGGACCTAGCTGGAGCAGCAGATCCTGTACAGTTTCAGGGCTGACTGGGAATAGATCATTCTTGCAGTCATGGTCCTCCAGCTCAGGGAACCCTTGTTCCATCATCCTTGTTGAAGACAGAGGTAAAGAATGTGTTAAACATCTCTGCCTTGTCTCTGTCCCTGTTTGTGAGGAGACCATCTTCATCCTGTAATGGGACAATGTTGTTTTTACACTGACTATTGCCATTAATATATTTGAAAAAACTCTTTTTCTTGTCCCCCACAGTTCTGGCTGGCTTCAACTCCAGTTGAGCTTTAGCCACATTAATTTTCTCCCTACAGTGGCCAGCAGAGGCTTTGTGTTTTTCCTACATCACCTGACCTTGCTTCCACTGGGCATACACCTTCCTTTTTTGCCTTATTTTTAAGAGAAGATTCCTGTTCTGCCAAGATGGCCCTCTGCCTTTATATGCTTGACTTCTGACATTTGGGAATTGCCTGTTCCTGTGCCCTTAGAAGGTGATGTTTTAAAAGTGACCAACAGTGACAAATGCCAGCAACTGCCAAACATGTTCCCAGAGGATCTTACTCACTAATTCTCTGAGCAGTCTGAGGTCTGCTCTCCTCAGGTCCAGAGTCAAGGTTTTTGCATTTTTCCTTCTGTTAACAGAGATTTTAAACTCGATCACTTTGTGGTCACTGTGGCCCAGATGACTTCCAATCTCCAACTGTTCACAAGATCCACCCTGTCAGCAAGGAGCAGATCAAGGAGAGCATCTTTCCAAACCTTTTCCATAAAGTTGTCATTCAGGTTTTTAGGAATCTTCTGGCCTGAGTTGTACCAGCTGTGTGATGTTCCCAGTTAATTTCTGGCAAGTTGAAGTGTCCCATAAGGACAAGGGCAGTTGACTTGGAAGAGTCCCTTTGTTCCTCAAAGAATAATTCATTATTATCCTGCCCAGGAGGTCTGTAGTGGACTCCCACGATGGCATCTGCATTATTTGTTTGTCCCTTGATTCTTATCCAGAGGCTCTCACCTGTGCCATTGCCAGCTGTGAGCTCCATACATTCTATCCCTCCTGTTCCATAGAGTGCCACCCCTCCACCTCTCCTGCCCTGCCTGTCCCTCCTGAAGAGCCTGTAACCATCCAACAGGGCACTCCAGGCACAGGATCCATCCCACCAGGTCTCACTTCTGCCAGCGATGTCAAATCTCTGGGACTGGGCCAAAGCCTGGATTCCCCTCGTTTGTCCCTCTTGCTGGGTGCACCAGTGTGGAAACATTTCAGGTGTGGTACATTGTAGCCAACACCTCCTGAGGCAGATTGAGGGATCCTGTTGGTGCTCCTTTCCTCAAGTACTGACACACCATCCCATCACTCATCACTGGCCAGCCTGGCTTTGTCCCGTTCCCTCTTCCAGGCTGGTTTAAAGCTCTGTCAGTGAGCCCTGCCAGCTCCTGGGCTAGAGCTCTTTTTTTTTCTTCTGAGAATGCCCAACAATGAACACAAAAGTAACAGGGGAGTAAGGCTGCTGCCAATGTGCAAAAGTAAGAAACTGTATCCAAGTCAAAGAATGAAGACCTGATAGTTAAAGACAACTCTAGGGATCAACAAAGAGCATGAAAGTCTAATTTGTCACAGATATTCCCAGACATCTTTATGGTGTCATATACAAGCTTAAAAGGGAAGCTAATGATACTGTAACCCAAATATGTGATGTGTTGACAGAGAAGAAGTTTTTGGACTTGCAAAATGCTAGTAGAGCGATCTTTGATCTGTGAGACTGTTTACAGGAAATGGCTCCCAGTTAAACAAGCCCAATACCAATTTCCTGCATTCAAATCTAAGAAGATTTGTTAGGCTGGCTTCAACTTAAACAGAGAAGAAATGGACACAGGTTCTTTATCAAGCCTGAGAGCTTAATGCTTGGCTTTGTCCCACCCCTTGGAATGATGTGCTTAAAATTCCATGCATTTGTCTGTACAAGAGGACCATCAAATCAAGCTTTCATTGTTGAATGTTGACATTCAGCTCAGATGACATAATTATTACAGCAGATGACAAGCTTTGTTATAACTAATAAAACACTTAGTGTCCCATCATCAGGAATCAAAGAGTGTTAAATGAATAAGTCTTCAAGGCTAAGATAAACAAAGCAACTTAACTGAATAAGCTATTTTCCAAATTCTTATTTTATAAAATATGAATGTTTTGCCTCCTAGGACATAAAAGCACTGTGCTGGGAATTAAATAGATGTCTCTATTTATATATGTGTGTGTGTGTGTGTGTGTGGATAGATAGATAGATGATAGATAGAATGAAATTTGTACTGGAAACAGTGAAAACCATTAAAAAGATGAGCTATTACAACAAATACTAGTAGATCTAACATGACTCACGTTTCTTGGGGTTTAGCATTAATGAAGATTATTGCCCGACGGTCAGTAAGCTCTTGCTTGCTTAGTTCTTCCAAAGACAAAAATTTCCCTCCATGTTTTATCTACAAGAAAATTAGCATAAAATATAAGGTTTTATGTTCAGTTAAAGATGCAGAGAAAAAAAATCTATTTAAAAGATACCTAAACAGTAATTTAAAATTCCTAATTCTAAACCAAAGACTGTGTAAGAACTTATAAAGCTGTACAAAATATCTGAAATTATTTTCTTCTCAATTTGCATTTTCTTAATAAATTTTTCTTAGAAAAGATTGTTTATAAATATTTTAGCTTGTAGTTATTGGTTTGAAGCATTCCAAACAGTTCTAGAATAAGGAAATGTTCCTGCCTCTGAAGGCTTTACAAAATAGGATGGAATTTTCAAAAGCAACCAAGTGCTTTAGGACCAGGTATTTCACTGATTGTCAGCAAGACTGGTATTTCTAATTTATCCAGGTATTTTGAAAAGTCCTCAGATTTAAATTGAGCACAGCACTAATAAGTGATACTGGAGTCAGTCTTTATACACAAACACTTCTTTTGTGAAAGAAAGGGTCATGACCGAGGTGAAAATATGAACTCATTGCTTCCTTATGTAAAAATTAACAAACAAAACGTCCATAGGTCAAACAGTGTCAAGTTAGCATTAAGTATAGTGCAGGGAAAGAGACCAGAAGAACTAAAGTTTGAGAAAGGATCTGGAAGGGTCTGAACAGCTCAGATAGGATTGGGAAGATCACAGCTAGGGAATACCATGAAGATGATTTCATCCATTAAGAAAGATAATCAAAAGAGATCTGTATAACAGCTGTGAAATTTCAGGACAAGAAAACAAAGTATTTTCTGTAGCCAGAATTTGGCTGTTGCTACAGTACTCTTTCTAAATGAAGAGGAAAATGTTACTCTTTCTAAATAGAGTAATTTGTTTAGAATAGCTTACCTGACCACAGTCATAGAATCCATTAGTAATGATATTACTTGCTGATAAATATCCCATCCGGCTGTACTTTTGGGAAAGATGGTTATCAAGTAGCTTTTCCAGAGCAGCTTCACTAAACTTATTTTTACGCTTTGTTGACATATTAATTTCTTCTAGGATGTCTAAAGCACTGATAAATAAAATACAAAGGCTAATTAATCATTAAATACTAATTAAATGTTATTATACAGCTCAGAGTTAGTTTTCAGCCTTACCAAGGCCAAGACAGTTTTACTTCCAAGTGCTGATCCTGTGCCCTCTGGGCCAGCAAGGAGTGGCTGTGCTGCACAGAATTCCTTCTCTAGGGAAGGAAAACACCATGCAGTGCTCAAAAGCAAAAGCAATTCCTATAGGTAGTTAAATGCTACCTAAAGAAATGCAGACAGGATGCCACAACCTTTTATCTAGAAGGATGTTATAGAGCACTACAGAGAACTTGGGAGAAAAACCATGTAAAAGGAATAATTATCAGAGCCAACTATATAATACAGTCCAGGCAACCTCTTTCCCTCTCTCTCTCTCTTTTCAGCTGCAAGGCAATTTGCAGATCCAGTTGTGTATTATGCAATGTGTGAATCATTCTGGTCCAGCATTGTTATTGTGTTTGGGGGAGCACAGCTGGCAGATATTTGCTAAACATGAACAAGCATGGAAACACAAGGAGTTGTATCAACACCACCATAATGGCAGGATTTTTGCAGCATGGACATAGAAACAAATAATAGCATGGGGACATGGGAGGACAGGAATTAATTTCCTAAGGTTTTTCTGGAAACCCACAAATTGACAAGTTCTTGACCAGAAAAACTTAGGAACTAACATCACTATGAAAATAAAGGAAACTGAATCAGGAAAACATTGCATACTGCAGCTCTAAGACTGTTCAGGAATGAAAAAAAAAAAAAAAACAGGGAAAAGGATGATATATTTTCATGTGTGTGTAAGAGTACATATTCAAATATCTGTGTGTGACTATGCACACATGCAGATATTCTTCACGTCCCAAGCAATTAATGTTATATATACACAATATATATATATATTTCAGTGAACTACACAGGGACCCTCAGCTGTGGACATCTACAATGTAGATTTCTGAAGGGATGAATTCAGATGAATTCCAGAGAACAAGTTTTTCAGGCAAGGCAAATGACATCCTTTTCTTACAGATGAGAGAAGTGGGAGAAGATAGTGGAAGAGCAGTTCAGGCTGTATATCTACAGCATATTGCAGATAATCAGCAAGTAACACAGGGAACAATTTTTAAGGGGAAAATGAATAAAGAAAGGCAGATAAAATGTGTACAGCAGGGTCTAAATCAAATGACATTACAGGCACAATGGCACACTACCCTCATATGGAAGAAAGATAAGCCAAAACCAGACAAATAAAACAGCTGCATCGAAAATTCCATGAAGAGTTGAAAACCAAAAAAAACCCGCCAGGAACCAAACAGAAATGGAGACATTGACACTTCCAACAAAACAGAAAAAGAGACAGACCCGAAAGATGAACAGGCAAAATGAGACACAACTATTCAGGGACTGAAACTAAAATAAATGTTTCACATGCTACAAATAAGAGAGGAAAGTGTAGGTCTATTACTGAACGCGGGAAGAAAACTCATAACACATGGCACAGAAAAGACTGAAGTGTCTGATACCTTTTTTGCTTCAGTTTTCATAGAAAGGTTTCAAGCAGATGCCTGGCAGTAATAATAACAAGGAGGTAGAAACAATAGTCTTAAAATGTCTAGGATAAGTTTGAGGAGACAAGGTTAGCAGTCCCTGAGGACACTTACCTCATACACTCTATGAATTTGCAAAAGCAACATTGGAACTATTTATAATTGTATTGGAAAATTCTAGGCTAGATGGCTGGAGAGTGGAGAAGGGCAAAGATACTAAGATATCTAGTTTTGAAAAAACTATGAACAAAGAAATTATAATAGAGATCATTCAGCCAAATCTCAGTGTCCAAAGAACACCACATCAGATTATTAAAACATCAGTAGGCAAGCAACAAGAGATGAGAAATAGCCATTACCTATTTTTCAAGAATCAATAATGAAAAGTCAACCTAA
The DNA here is from genome assembly GCA_013397555.1 of Urocynchramus pylzowi. Lineage (NCBI taxonomy): Eukaryota > Metazoa > Chordata > Aves > Passeriformes > Fringillidae > Urocynchramus > Urocynchramus pylzowi. The sequence goes on along the minus strand of VZRH01002836.1, from coordinate 432,764 downwards.
TCCTTGCTGCAATAGGGTAATTGACTTAACAAACAGGAAGAAGTAGATGTGAGATATGAGCTGAATTTTAGACATGTTTTGACTTTTATAAGTCTTTTCACTTATTCCTACTTGGATACTCATGAGCAGGTCAAGGAAATATGATCTACACGAAAATAACATGAAGTAGTGCCTGACTAGTTGAAAAACTATGCTCAATGTATTATTATCAATAATATGCTGTCAAATTTGAAGGACACATAAATTTGAGTCCTGCTTGGATACTGTCACAAAAAGGGATTAAATAAGAACAGTGCCATATGCAAGACTGAGAAAATAATTACTGAGCTTTATTTGATGGTGGTATGACCTCACCTGAAGTACCTCATCCAGGCTGGGAGATGGTACTTCAAAATGGCATAAAAAAATTAGAGAAATTCAGAGATGTGTGATGAAATGATACAAACAAAATTTGTCTCACATTTTTACTTTGTCATGAAAAAGAAACAAAAGGGACATGAAGAATTAAAAAATCAGTGAGTTAAACTCAAATTGCCATAAAAAGTGGCTATTCAATCTCATTGAAAGCAGGACAACATAATTTGTTTTAAGGGATATTTAAAAATGAGAACCCCCTTCTAAGTGTAAGGATATTCCAGCACTGCAACAGGTTACCTCAGAAGGTTGTGAAACTCCCACAGGATCAGTATTTACCTAAATTTACTCAAGCCAAAATATTCAGTCTTACAGTCTTATTCAGTCTTACACTAGGATAGATGGATAATATCACCTTTGAGGTCTCCTCCTGATCTGAATTTCTGAGAGTCTCTGAAATTCCCTCACAGATGGATTTAAAGTATCTGTGCAGTCACTAGAGGAGTGCCCAGCAGAGGGAGCAGGGCAATTACAAATATTTTAATTTAAGAGTAACAGAAGAGTTGCCTTGTCCCGTATTATAAGAATTATAATAATTCTTATAACCTAAACCAGCTTTTGTAATTCAAATATTAATATATGGACCTGGGAGTTCCTAAGAAAGAACAAAACAGAGCCACTTTTCCATGACACTTCAGCACACCCGCAGTTAACCAGAGCTTTTAAATCAAATCTAGCCTGTGTGTAGTAAGTACAATTTACTGTATATTAAACTTAGTCTGAAACCTTTATTTCACTTTCAAATGTATGGGGCACTGTAGTCCCTAATATTGACTGATATAAGTTATCTTCACCTAATTCAGTCACAGAAACAATACAAGTTTTATAATTCTAGACAGATCTCTCAACAGGCTGACATTTTGTCAGAAGACTCTGTTCCTTAAAATCAATACCATTTCATCTGTAATAAATGTGGTGCAAAAGTAGTTTCAGCTTATCAGAAAGCTTTGTTATTCTGCTATAAATATGCAAAGATTGACTTAAATTTAGATCTCTCATCAAAAATTTTCTTTTGACTTTTGATACTATTTCTACTCACCCTAGCCTGCACAGTTCAACAGCAGTTAGTTGATCACTTCCACAGACCATAACAGCCCAACAGGCATTTCTTCTGACTTCTTCATTCTTAGAATGCAGCAATCCAACGAGTGGTCCCAGCCCGCCCACATTTCTTAACTATTAAAAAAGTGAAAACATTTCCACTTGCGTATTTCATCTATCCCAGCAAGAACAGCCTGCGAAATTCACCTCCCAAAACATTCAAGCTTTGTAGAAAACCTACACTGGGCTGAAAAAAAGGTCATTTATGGGGATTCTGTGTTTCTGTGAAGCCTGCATAGGCTGGAGCTTTAGAGTGGTAGAAAGCAGACATCCCTTCTGGCTCTGCCCTGCTTTTCAGTTATTAGGCTGCAGAGTGGAACCCAAAGAGACTATGCAACCCAAGACTGCCACAGAGAGTTACACAGCGTTTTCTGTGTTCTGGTGCCTCCTAGCAACTAATTTACATCACAATACATTTGAATTTGTATTGTATGTATGACAATCTTATTAACATCCTATTCTCTTGTGTGCTACAGTATCTTTCCTATACATGCTGGAGGAAATATTGCTCATTTGGATTTTCGAAGAGAAAGACATTTTAAGGACACTGAAAGAGGTAGATTAATTATCTATGCCCCTTATTCATGTCCTAATTAATAGCCTTGACCCATGAGAAAACCCCAGCTTATGATTTATGAATGCACATAGCATCATTCTTATTTATGAGAAGAAAATACTATGACCAATTCATAAACAGCAAAGAGTTCAACTTGCTGGATGTCACTGATCAAAGGATTAATTATATTTTGAGTTTTGTCTGAAATACATTTACTCCATGCACATCCAGTATCTCATTAATCAAGGTCAGACATTGCTGTTCAGGCCTTGAAAATGGGCAACAGAACACTAAGGGAGAGTAAAGAGGACTGAACTTCCCATCTTCAAAGTTCAGCCGACAGTTGCAGCTGAAAGAAACCTTGACGTTTAATGCTCCTAAATATACAGATCATGATATAGCCTTGGTTAAAGCTCACTGAAGTCACTGAAAAGCTGCAAAACATTAATTTGGTGCAAGGAAACACAGTCGTGAAAATTCAAGTTAAAGAAAACCCTTTCCAAAATCTCCTAAAAACCTGAGCTTTATTTAGCAGAACAAGTACCACAAAAATAAGTAACTACATAGAAAGCTCAGGACTTCTAGGTCAGACACAACAGATTCCTGGTTAATATAACTCCCACCTCAAATCTAGAAACATCATCAATAAGCACAACCTCAAAGAGTAGTTTTACCTCAGTTCGTGCATCAGCATCACAAGCGAAGGCAGCCACAGCAAAGGCTGCTTTGCTCTGCACTTGGCTGTTGGTCGAGCGCAGTGGCCCCACAAGGGCACTCATGATTCCGTGCCTCTGGATACTGGCACGGGATGGCTCTTGCAGGGACAGATTTGTTAGCACTGCAATGGCATTGGAAACGGCTCCATCTCTCTGGGCGTTCAAGGTCTTCATTAATGGTGCAATTCCTTCAGCCTCAGCTACAACACTAGCGAAATGAAAAAGAAGAAAAAATATTTGTTATTTTAGGACCATTTTTTCTTCTTAGTATGCTGTTTCTACCAACTAAACTAGTATTACAATTCAAGGTTTACGTATATACATATGTAGGCATCTGTACATATAAATGTGTGTGTGCGTGATTTCTATACAACTCACGGTGAGAAGTTCAAGAGGCACAACCACAAAAGAGACAAACCAAGTCACAAACTTCTGAATTCCTTAACTTACAAGGACATGGATTCTTTCTGAGGTATTGAACAAGTGAATTAAATCCTGTGTCTTTTCAAAGGTGCAGAATTTCTGTATCTTTAGTTCCAGGCACACGCTTCTCCAGCCTCTTACCACCTCCCCCCATAAACATTCTAGCACTACTAACGAGAATTAAAGTGAAGAGAGTATCCAGATCATCTAGTCTTTCAACAGCAGATCCTGTTTATGTATTCCCTCTTCTACCAGATGATATTGCATCCATGGCTGAAGGGTGCTGCCCCTCTGCAGTGCTGGCACAAATGCTCCTGTGGCCAAGTCCTAAGATAGATATGCGAAATAATCTATTGTTTTATTGTTATTTCAATATATGTTAATGTTATTTCAAATAATATTGTGGAAGATGGTTGGGATTTTTTTCTAAGGAGAATCTCATAGATTTAGGTTAGAGAACAGTCAAGGGAAAAAATAGCTAAAGAAGCGATATTAATGAAATAGCAACTTTAAGCACGAGACAGCAGAAGGTGTAAGGAGCTGTATCATTACAGGATATATAATTTTACTTAAGGTTAATCTGTTTGTTAAACAAAAGTTGTCAATATTGTTAGCAATGGGAATGCACAGATGGCAAGTTGAATTTTCACTGCAACTGCTTTTTATACCCTCTATTAGTACATGTTGTCTACATCAAAACCATAAAAAATCTTCAGAAAAGAGTTTACACTTTTTATAAGTTCTGCAGAATTTCTGTGAACATAGTAATAAGAGACAGCTGTATGTGAAAATCCTTTACTGTAACAGTACCTTACTAAAATTAGACTAATATTTGGATAACTTTTATGGTTACAAAATAAACAAGATTAGAAGTATCACATATTAAAGAAATTGCTATACTACCAAAGACTGTTGGCATTAATAACAAACAAAAAACCCCCATGAGGAATGCTGACAGTCACACTTTTATGCAAACAGGACAGAAAGTAGAATACATGCCAACCTGTGCCACGAATAATAATTATTAAAATAATTCCAATACATGGGCAACATGATGTAGGTCTTACTGTGAACTCAGTGCAAGTATCTCCACATGGTCAGAGAGGGGGATACAGATGCTCCTGAGCATACCTGGAATGAATGAGCAGAGCCTGTTGGGGTTTGTTACTCTCATCTCTGCCTCAGGTGCAAGGCAGAGGCAGCTGGCAAGCAGTGCTGGAGCATGGATCTAACAATATCTGGCAGGCAGAAAATAGTCACTTGTTTAGAAAACCAGGAAAAAAGCAGCAATCCAGGGACTGAAGGTGCAGCGTTAAGATACAGGATCAGTTTGGTGTTGCCTAATTAACCCTCCTGGAGCACCAGTAGCTTTAGTGCAAGCACTTTGGTCTCTATTCAGAAGTAAATCCCATGTTTTCAGATGTCCCACACTGCATCCCTCTGTCTTCCTTCAAGTAGCTGGATTTCCCTTTGTGTATCCTCCTTCCCCTTTCCTACTTGACCAGATCAAGATGAGCTGAAAATGTTTTATTTGCTGGGTTGCTTTTTTTCCTGTGGTTGTTTTGGTTTTTTTACTTAGGTAAGGCCACTATATTTCTTTGGCTAATACTGTCTTATCTTGCCCATGAAAATTTTATCCAAAATTTCAGCTTCAGGACTGTTGTAGCTCTATCCAGGCTGCTGCATGTGAAGAAATTCTGGACATGCTGATTGCACATGTAAGAATGAGCTGTACACCACATGTATCACAGTCTTGCTGGAAAACATCACATTAACAGCATGTGTAACAATGCCATGAGGTACCTGCTGGCACAGCTTGGGTGAGACCCACCATACACACACAGCTGCACACAGTGAGCTGAGTGTCCATGAGCTATCAGATTTACTGCATCATGCAGTGCATACACACACACTTCACCCAGGAAGGAAAAAAACCCAAAGCCAAAATCAAGCAGTTTCTCCTTTGCAATGGATACACAGAAATCCTGGGATTTATGGGACAGATTCACTACTCATAAAATGCAGCACTGCATCTTACAGGTGTAATATATCCAATATTTCTGCAGTACGTACAGGACTTAGTATTCCTATAGTACACCCAAGAATACACATATTCTCCCACAGGATCTCCTAGTAAACATATAGTCCCTAACAGACTGGCTACAGAATGATACACAGCACTGAATGACGTAGCCAATCACATCATAAGCAGATTTACTATAATTTCCATAAAACCAGCAAGTACACAAGCACTTAACATGAGAGCAAGGTGACGGCTCCTCGTGAGCTCAGAGCTGACCTCAGCAAGGTACAGAGCACAGGCAATTTTCTCAAGTGCCACTCAACTTCAAAAAGGTTGAGAACCACTGATTTAGAAGATCATACATATTTATTTCTATCCTGCATTCTACTTCTGCGCAGACTCGCTTTGAATCCCAGTTTCATGCACATCGTTTAATCAAGTAGCACAACTGAGCACAAGGCAAAAAGAATTTGTTTGAAGTGACAATGGCTGGTAACAAGAGTTGAAGGTAACCCAAACCTTTGAGAGTAAGTTTTTAAGAGGGCGTTAATATCTGAGGCCAGTGCTGTGTCCTGGTAGCAGAGATGCACACAGAAGAAGGAGGAATGGGCAATCCAACGTTAACTCACTCCTACTTCCACAGGCCTCTGGAGAACACAGAAATGGCACTGTCACCCTGGGCCACAGAACCTGACCTCAGAAGGGAGCTGAGAGGATGAACATGGTTAAGGTGCTGCATTACCACAACACTAAGTATGGAGGTCCTTGTTCCCTCTTTTCTTGGGCAGAGACATGAACTGTGTAATTTTTTTATTATGAGGCAACAAAAGTCAGAGAATGCTTTTACCAGCTCTGTCTTTGCTTAATGCAGATCAGCACTAGACTCTCCTTGCCTCCAGAACACTCTCCTTCAGACACATCCTACTGAGACTGTGCAATTTATCAGTGCTTCCACTACAGAACTATATCCTCAAAGAAGAAGTGAGCCTTGAAAAGAAGTATACACTTTTTGACGTGGAAAAAGAGTAAATTAAATAAATTCACAAGTTTTTTCCTCCATGTTTTGTATATATTCAAAATACATACTTTCCTAAACAAGGAGAAAAAAGGTTAGGGAAAAGGAAAGAAAACAAGAGAAAAAGAAAAAGAAAAGGATGTTGCATTTCCCACATCACATTTCTTCCTCAAAAGTGGAAGCTGCCTATCTGAACTACAAACAGGAAGAAAAAAAAAAGACAAGACAGGTGTAAGAATTGCAGAGCTTAAATTAAAGTTAAAATAACTGAAATGTTATTAATTATAAACACATATTCTGATCCTTAGAATGCCTAACCTAAGAAGGTTAGGCATTTACCTTAATTAGGGTATACACATTTCAGGTACCCTAAGGACGCTAAGCATGCTCTTTAGTGAAACGGTAAAATTCTGATTACAATTGGATTCAAATGACTGTATTCAAGAACAGCTAAATTTTTTTTTCAGCTGTGATTGGGAACACAGATATTAAAAGGTTCTATAATAAATATTTAATTTATTAATTTTAAATATGCATTGTAATGCTAAGACATTTTCTTGAAAATTCTCTAAGAGATAAAACAAGACTCAAAGAATAAATGCTGAAAGACAGGAAAAACAGACATTTTCTTTACTGCTTTTACTGCAAAAAATAAATTAAAAGTTGACATTTTTTGACAAAATCATTACCAAAAACTTCACAATACAAACTTTTTTTTAACAGACATTTTGGAGATATGTACGAATGTCACTGAAGTGAGTATTTTGTTGCTTTAGTTGTCTGGGGTGCAAGAGGAAAGCTCAGATATTGGGAGTGTGTTGTGAAAACAATGAGCTGTAAAAATTTGATGAAAATCCTGTGAGGTTTTTATACTTCATTTTACTTTTAGTACTATAAGCACTCTGCAGCAAGAACCACCTCTTTGCTGGCATCACAGGACCATAAAAGCTCTGCTCTGTGACCAAACCTTCTAGCCATGGCAAGAAAAATAAGGGATTATTTACTAAGAGTATCAGGAATGGTCCAGCTAGCTTTTCTTCCTGAAGAGAAAGTCTAGCCTAAGGGAGAAAGCAACTAAGAGTGTTCAAAGCGCTGCCAGCAAGCACTCAGATTGCCCCTCAAACCCCCAACCTAAACAACCTCTGGGGGAGGGGAGAGAGAGGAGAAGAGCTGTACAGCTTGACACCACTGTTTACTCAGGATTGTACTAAATTTACACTGGTGAGATTGACACTTCATAAAAATGGTAAAGCATGTTTGGTTTTGTTTCTTCTACCATGACTGAACATAAACTGGCTTATAATAAATTATATTTTTATTCACTTCTATGCTGTTTACTCCCCCATTCCTGACTGAGGATTTAACACAATTTCTGCTAAGAAAAAATTCAAATTTTTCCTCCTCACTGGACTTCATTTTTTTCAAATGTGTTTGCAACTGCATGTTTAATTTCTGTGCAAAATTACTGTGATTGTGTGTGAGGTGCTTAGCTAGCCATTTATGCCTGTGCATAGCTCATTTTCATACATAATTGCATGTAAATTATGCATAAGAATTATGCATCTAATTACACACATTTTTTAAAATCAACTCTATCTGTGTTAAATCGTATGACTTCTTTTTCACACAAGGCATTTTTGATCCAGCTCTCTTATGCAATTTCTGTCTGAGAAAGAATATCATAACCAGAAGTTTGAAAAAGCATCAAGAAATAGCTGCTTTTTTTATTCCTTAAATGTATTCAAATTCTTCATTAGCCTTGTTATGCCATCAGAATAATCAAATCCAATAAATGTCTTCTGCACTTATCAAAAATTTCACTTTGTGATTTAATTATTTTCAAAAGCAATTGACTGTTGTAAATAGTCACTCGTATTTTATTCAAAGACAAATATTACTTCCGTTTTCTTCACTAGACAAGAGAGATTAATGTCAGTATGTTTATTCTGAGTAAGGGCATCTAGCACAAGAGACTGTTCTACAGTCTGGGGGCCCTTTGTGCTCCAATAAAAATATTGATGATATCAACAAACCATATTCATTTTTCATTTCAGGAACTGAAGCCTCTATTCCTATTTTCTAATGACAAGTACCTTGTTAAAACTGTAATAAACCCAAAACTCAATAAACCTCACAGTCTGGACGCAATAAAAGCTTAAACTGTCTGGGTTAGCAGAGACTGTAATACCTGACTCTCATTTAGCAATTCACAGAGATCTTCTAATGTCTATCATTGAACACATCTGACAAAGTTACATAGATCTCAGTTCTAAAACTGTAGTATAATTAATTTAAAATATTACAGGAGCATTGGTAATGAATTATCTGTTCATGATGCCTGAGACTTTCAGTTATAATAATATTTGCAACCTTTGTAAAGAATTTCTGGTATTTCCACTATTATGTGGAAGGCTTAAAATTTGACAATAGAAACCCTTTTGGCTCCTGCAAGATCCCGTGGTTCTTCTTCTTTGGAAGCACCAGCTGAGGAAGGATAAAAGAGCTGTGCCAAGTCAGTCTCTACACACAGTACATAGGATTGTGAACTTCAGCTTTCACTTCTGGATAACTCTTCCTGGACAACTGTGAATATATCTCAAATGGCAGCTGTCTGTTTTGCCTTGCTACAAGCTCAAGCTCTTACAATGATTTAGGGTGTAAAAATTCATGCTTTTAGCTTTGTCTCTTTAAATTACCTCTCTAAGAAAATACACATATATGACTGTGTTATGATAAAATTACTAAGGCTGTATGTCAAAATGTTAAAGTTACTTGTAAAACCCTATTTTTACCAGATGACAGTCCAAGTGGCCAACATCCATAGTCAGTGCACAGGTTAAATTCACAGCAGGGCAGAATTAAGATTGCATGGGCAGTCATAACCCTGAAATTCCCTTACAGAAAAATTTCCTTAGTTCAAATAAAAAACTTCACACTTTAAATAAACAAATAAATAACTTCACTTACTTTAACTTAAGTAAGCTAAAATATACACTTAAATAATTTAATTTAGAAATCTACTACAAAGAAAATGTGCATGCAAAAGCACCAATACATTTATCTGAAATATTTACTTATATGTAGAATAACCCTTGCAACTTTTAATTCATAAAAAGCATAATTTATCTCAGTGCAAATCACTGAATGACATTGCAAGGATACACACTCAAGAGTAATCATGGTACTTGTGTCACTATACAAAAGAAAGTTTTCTCTCCCAGGCTTAGGAGTCTCCATCCAGGAAGAAAAAGTTTTCACCTGATCCCACAGAAATTCATCATGGGAAGTTACAGGTGACAACAAACATGCTCTAAGAGAAATTCCAGCTGCCCACAGCTAAGATAAACAGTGATCGTACTGCAAGGCTTTGAATGTAGGGTTGTACAAACAGGCCAAAAGATTCTGCAGTATCTACAAGGAGTAAAATTTCTATGTAGTTATCATCATCCCAGATCAGAAGTGTTCTGTGTTCTATCTGAAACTATTTTGGACCTACTTAGGTTTCCATGCACTTTAGGATGTGGTGACATGAGATCTGTGTTAGATAGAGATAAATGTTCTATATTGATCTTTGTCTTGAAAATAACCCCAAAGTTAAAAAACAACAACAAAAACAAAACAAAAAACCAAAACAAACAAACAAAAAAAACCACTAAAATCCCCCCAAACCCTAGGAGAATGAGTAACAATTTTTTTTGGGGGTAAGAAGAAGACTACTGGGAAGAAAAGAGTTACAGTGTCTGAGCCTACAGAAGGGCTTTCCCATGCAGCCACACCTTCCCAGTCTAAGAGAAAAATACAACAGCTGGCTGTATGGAAGATTTTTGACTGCCAGCAGGGCACAGAGCCACATCCGTGGGTTGTGAATCAGTCATCTGATGTGATGTTAAAGTCTTAATGGGAATCCATTTCTGAGTGACATCCCAGGCATAGGACTTAACTCAGCTTTTCTGCCAAGAGATAAATTTGTCACAAAACATATTGCAGTTTTCAATGGAAGTCAAGATGCAGGGAAACTTGCAGGGAAAAGCTTGTGAGCTCTTAGGTAGCAGGTAATGACTTTGTTGTTTTTTTTTTTTTTTTTTTTTTAATACAGTTCCTCCCACAATACGGATATAGAGTAAGAGAAAGGAAAAAGAGGAATCTGTTCATGGCCTGAGATAACTGTATTTTACAGGGTGTAGATGTGGATACTAATGTAAAAAAGTGACAGCACAACCCAAAAAACTCAAAAACATCCCTTTAGCTTGCAGCATATTAGCTCAAAAATATAATTCTGTCACTAGGGGTCAGTATTAAAACATATTACAGCTACACAATACATTCTGCATTCTATTGTTGATTTCCTCCTTCAGAAAAACGAACTTCTGTCATAAAGAACTAAAACCACAAAAAACGAAAAAACCTACAGTGGATCATCACCTTTTTATGCTATTAAATTTATGTTCCTGTTCTCATATATTAACACATATATTTATGCAAATGTATTATCTTACATAATATTGATACTTTAATATTTATGTGAATTAGGTTCCATCTACAGTCGTGAAAGAGAAAAGCTATTACTAAGTTTCCCATTTTCTAATAGACAAGATTACTACCTAGTGATATTACTACCTAATGGTAATAATCCCTACTTCCTAATAATAACAATATTTGGAATGTAAGAAAAACTGGATGTTCTTCAATTTTATTCCTTGACAGCCATACTCATAAACAATAAAAAAATCTGTTGTTACTGAAAATCTCAGTTGAAAAAGGTGAGACACTTTCACTACAGGTGAAACAGATTGAGGATGTATTTTGAGTCATTAGATCAGTGTATGAATTTCAGTTTGGAATAACAGATAGAACACCCACTAAAGTCAAGGGAACAAGTCACTTTCTCCTCACTGGGCACTGTCCATTACCAATGAGTTCCCAACCTCTCCTCCTATCCCAAACTGCTCTCAAATCTTGACAATCTTGATACATTTGAGAAAGCATACATTCAGATGCTGCACTAATGCCTGAGACTGCCTATATGGATATAACCTTTGCGAGTTCAAATAGGTTCTCTGATTCCTATGAATTTAAGAATTAGAAAAATTAAATAACATCAAGCTTGCTGACTTTGTAAATTTCAGAATAATACTTTACTATCTTGAATTCAGATATAAAACAGAATTTTGTCACATGACACTTATTATAAACCCCAGGATAAATTTTCTGTCATAAGTCTGTCATGTACCACAACTTTCTGCAGCCATTGGTACAGATTAAGAAAAATCATCCTCCTTCTTCCCCCAGACCAAATTCTAACTGAATGCTATAAATTTTGATGTTAAAATAAACAATTTAGGACAAATATTATTGAAGCTAAAATTTAGTTTTCATGTCCAGCACAAAGTTCTAAACTTCAGAGCATATGTTTTCCTTTAGTGGCAAATCCATTAGGTGCCCAGAATTCAGACATTGCCAGATTTATGAAGGCAACTATTAGAAATGGCATTTGTGCTACAACAATACTGAAGGAAAGAGCTGGTCAAATTCATTTCTGACTAACTGGTATACATGAGAGCTTATTTCTATGTGCTACTTCTCATATCGTATTTATATTTAACAACATTATCTAATCCTAAATACATGAAAAGCAAAAATAATTGATTATACTTTAAATGAGAAAAATAGGCAGAGGCTGAGGTAAGCCATTTGTTCCAGGATTAGATGTGTGGCACAGAATCACTTATTTTCCTGCCCAACAGATGACGCTGCTGTTTCTTTGTTCGTGTGCAATTGTTCCATTCGTGCATCACATCCGTTACTGGAGTGACTGCACCCACACTGCCCGGTGCCTGGACACTGCAAAACCAGAGAGCTTCACAGAGCTTTTAAATGGCATTCTGCTGCCCAAATAACTGTTTTCAATAAAGCCAGTTATTGCTCTGGATTAAAAAAAAATGTGATAGAAAAGTTGGATGCAAAATGCCCAGCTGAACATAATTCTCTGTTTTTCCAGAAGCAGACCACAGAAACAAATTCTGACATATATAATCAAGGATGACCTCGGAGATATGCACACACAGTAACATAACTTGTTAGAATAAGCACATGAAATATTAAACTGCAATGTACTTTGCAATTTTATTTTTACTGAGCCTAATTATTAACAAAGGTTTATCATCAATATTGATCAGCATTAAAGCTCTGGCCTTATGGTAAAATTCTTATAAAAGCATAATCTGAGGATGTCAGTCTGTAAACTAAGGAGGATTTGACCACCATATTTTTTCCTACGTGCTATTGAAGTGGGACACAACATGCAGCAAAAACTTAAATGCTGAAATATTTTAGAAGTTATTTATATTAACTGCTATGTATTCTGGTAGAGATCCTATTGAAAATCCATGTTCTCCAATAAACCTGAAAACTCAAACCATTGCATGGGACTTATGTCCTCTTCTGCTCTATATATTTTGTTAAAATACTACAGGAAGCAGAGTAATTCATTAATTTATTTATTTTTGCCAAATTGTGGTTCTTGAGGACTTGTGGCAAATGACAAGCTGGTCTGTGTCCCGTTCATCGTGAACAGGTGTTCTAATTACCAAACCTCCACCATACTTGCCACCGCTATTAGCTGTCTCCATTGAGGAACAAAGGATTGATTGGGTAGGGGTATAGAACTAGCCTTTCATTGCTGTGGGGAAGCACCTAAAGGTCAAGGTTAATATACATTAGTGGGGGGTAGTATTGCCCATTGCCTATGCTGCTCTTGTGCTATTAATCAATGGAAGACTTTATCTTTATGAGCTACCTATGGTGGGAGTTTTAATTACACGATTACTTTAAATTGGTGGGTTTTTTTCCTGTATTATATGAAAAGCTGGCAGCACTTTTTGATACTCCTAACAAGAACAACAAATCTTCAGCAAAAATAGGAATGTCTTGTATTCATTTTATATTCTCAAATATATGCTGTGCCAAATAAAAGGGCAAGGTACACATCCTTCAATCAATGTAACAGAGAAAAATGCTTATGAAATGAAATACAGTAGAACACATGCATATGAGTTCAACAAGGCTGAATATTTGACTGGCCAGTAAAAAGTGAAAGCACTTACAGCAAATAGGCTTCCCCATCACTGGACCCATTTTGTTCTTGCCACATAAGGTCCACCTGCTGCTAGTACCTTTCTGATTTTATATTCTTGGAGGGTTTATAACAAGAATCTAATGCATAACTGATAAAAGGGCACTAGTCTCATCAGTTTCATTTGGGATCAGAATATTGTCAACATAATCACACAGTGAATTTACATTATTATAAAAGTGCATCAGCATCTTCATTATTTATACACTTATTTTCAGTGGTCTACAGGACATACAAATGAAACATTCTAGTATGAAATATGATTATGGTAACTCAATATGGAATGAATTTTCTCCAAACTATTTTTTTTTCCTATTATGTGAATGTAAAATAAATATGGGCCTGATAGTCAGTGAGCTGGAACTATACCAATTTGTATCAGCTGAGGGTTCAACACTATATATTCATTTATAGATCCTAGTCACACTCAGACCCTTCTGTGACTTATTAATGGTTTTGATTTAGAAATGAAGCTTTGAAGTAATTATATAGTCACATGGAATTCATCCAATATACATATTCAATGTAAATTATTGCTTCCTGATTTTCACAGAAGACCTCTGATTAGATTATCTGGTGCTTCCATATTGTACTTGAAGCTGGATTGCAAGGAGAGAGAAGTATATGTAAGCCACCTTTACAATTTCCTGACTCTGCCCAGCAAGAAACAAATACGGACTTCATTATAATGCAGAGGAACAGAGACAGCTATTTCCCTGCCTGAGGTCTCAGAGAATTGTTCCAGCAGTTGAGCTAAACAATGTCCTGACTATCTCTTTAGCAAAAGAAATGGAATGAGTTGGCATAAGCTGCTATACCAACTCAAAACTCTCCAGAGATCCCCTTTTCACAATGTGAAACCTCAAAGGGCTGCACTACGAAAACCAGCTGTAGTGGAGCTGAAAGTTTGACCTCTGGACTCCAGCACTGTGCTCGTTTTATGTGTGTGTGACTCCCACTGACACCAACTGAAGAGTCCAGCACATGAGGAGAGCAGAATATCAGACAAAAAAAATTGTACTATGTGAATCTGAGAACAGAGTATTATTCTCTTGTGTCAAATTATTGCTCCATCTGGTAACATTAAGTGAATATGAATGACTGTTAGAGCTGAATCAATAAATTGAAACAATTTGTTTTGCCTGTGACTCTATTATAACTTCTTTAAGTATATACCAGAGAACTTTGAAGGATTTTTTTTTTTTATTTTTTTTTTAAATTCTTTTGGTTCATAAGTTACATGTGATTGCTCATATGCATCACACTGCTCTGTTACTTTTCCCTGAACACTGCAGCTGACAGTAGAATTTAGTTGATACAATTGTTTTGGAACATATAGTGAGCTCACCATTGTTACCTTTGTTAGTAATTTTGGATTCTGAAGGTACACTTCTTTTCTTTCAAAGAATGCACTATAAGCTTTCTCTATTACTTGGGAAATAATTAAAAAAAGGAAGAGCAAAACAATGCCAATATTCAGGAGATCAATCTCCCTCAAAAAATGGATTTAGATCAGTCAAAAAGGTTGTATGGACCATCAAGTTTTAAAATATATCAATGATTTTGGATTTAAAAAAAGAACTCCACATCAAATGCTTTAGATTATAAGGCATATTTTGCTCATATGTTCTCTTCAAAACATGATTTACAGCTCTGCTTTTATTACATCTGCTTCATACCTTTCCTTGATGACACTAACGTTAGTAGAGACAGCACAACTCTTGTAACACTGAGGAGAACCTAGCTATTCCTGGTGACTCATAAGCACCAAAAAGTGCCTATAGTCAAATTGAAACAGACCTGCCTTGCAGGATAAGAACAAGATGAGGCATTCTTTAAAAATCAAAATATTATCTCTTCAGATTAGTGTTTAAAACAATAATTTAATTATTGCACACTCACCTTGCATTTCTAGGACTGGCTGTTGTCAAATTAGTTAATGCTGTCACTACAGCTTCTTTTACCTCTTCATTATCACTGCTTAGCAATTGTACTAGCTGAGGAATCCCTTTAGAAAGAAACAATTATATATATAAACATTTAAATAAACCATGGCAATCTGCAAAATTGTAATATTCTCCTTATAAACAGAAAAAACACAAATTCACATTTTATCCTTTCCCATCTTACTTACCCTGGAGTCCAAGGTCACTTTTGCTGTCTATATTCTCACACATGGCAGAAATGGCTTGGGAAGCAGCAACTGTAACTTCATCACTGTTAGTTTCCAAAAGGTTTAGGAGAAGTTTCTCAACCCCTTCCCAATGTAAGATTTTTCGTATTTCAGCTTTAAATGAGAAATAACAATAGCATTAATTTGCATTTGTTTTCCAAATCAGCAAAAGAACATTGATTTGATTTCATTTAGTTGTTGGAAATATTTTGGTAACAGAGGCACCAGCCATTAAGAAATATGCACAAAGGACCTGAGCCAAATCCCATCACAGAACATCCTGAATTGGAAGGGACGTGCAAGGATCATCCAAAATCCAGCTCCTGGATTAGGCTTCACTGAACTCTGAACCAAGCCCAAATAATGACTATTAAACACAGTATAAACATACATAGCCCAACAGAATGCAAAGTTTGTTCTCTGCAGGACTGTAAAACCACATAATACATACAGGCTTGATGGAAACAGCTTTTCCAATGCAACAGATCATACTCATTCAGAATCGTGCTGAACTTCATTTATGCTAACAAAGTCCAAATGCATAAAACTGAAGAACATACCAGTAAATGTACAATTCAACTTGGTGAAATACCACTCAACGTATTAAAATAGCCAAAAAAAAAAAGGCAAGGAGCATTTCAAAGAAAATCTTCTGCCCACTTTGCAGAGAATTTGAATTTAATAGTTTAGCACAATGTTCACTGCTGACCTACACTGCACAGCAGCAGCTGTGGATGGGCAGAGATGCTCCTTCCTCTGCACAAGTAACAACACACAGCACCCACAAAGTATCTACAGACATCTGCATGTAGATACCAGCAAACTGATAAACTCCCTCATCTCAAAACTGATGAGATCAGAAACACAGCTGTTTCTTAGATCCCTGGAAGAAACCTTCTCATGCAGAAAGGCACTGGAGAGCACAGAAGCTCTACAATGAGAGTCAATAAACATTTAACCATATACATAATTTAAACCAGACTAATTACTTGCTGGAAGTTATATCTACATAGTAGAATTTGGAATGCATTAAAGACTTTCAAGAACTGAGAAGTCAGTGGGACTTCAGAATATTTAGAAATTTTACCACTGTGTGCTACCGTTCTGAGGGATCACTCCCTCGTTTGGATTGTTGTCCCCTAAATAAAAAATATTTTAAAGGGAAAAAAAAGCATTGTAAGTATTCTTCTAGATAAATCTGAATCTGTAGTGAACAAAAGTAAACAAATACAAGTCCACAAAGTCAATGAAAAGCAAGTTTGATTGAAAATTAGAGCAGAAATTACTCAAAGCATGGAGATGAGACAGGTGCAGTCAATTTCTCCTCTTCAGCTCAGTTATAAACTTTTTTAGAATCCTCAGATAAGCAAATGGAATCACAAAACAAAGATGCAACAAACAAAACAGAGAGGATTTTAAGTGCTAGCAGAACTTTGGCCACAATCTTGATGCTTACCAGCCAGCTCTCAAGAGAAGGTCTCAACTGGGTTGAGAGACTATTTTGACAAGTTGTCAAGTATGTCGCTGGCCTGCTGCTTGCCAGGGTAGTCCATAATCCCTAATAACGATCACTAGAGGTTCTTCATGCCTCAGTAATTTGCTTATTGTGCAGCAAGTTACTTATTTGTTTACAGATTTTCTTAAAAATAACTCTTGCTTTTAAAAGCAGCTATGATGATGGGTAAGCATTTATTTTAAAGATAATTTATGCCTATACTAAATAATAATATGAATAAATAATTTAAATGAGTGAAAATAGTAATTTAAAATATTTTAAGCAGAAAAATAATTTTATAATAATGTGGAAAATCATCTTGAAATTGAACTTAGGATAAAGAGATAGATATTTAACGACACATGTATATTTAGGTAGTTAGATCAATAAAAATTATTAATATTTCAATATCCAGGTGCCAATTCTATTTAAGGGATGAACATTTTCTGCTGATCCTCCCTCTGTGTGTATGAGTTGTTTCCTTTGTGTCCTTTACTACAGAATAGAAAGAATGCAAAACTGAAAAGCATAGTTTATACTGAAGTACTTTGTATGTCAGTGCCAGCATCATTTTTACAGTGATTCATTTCTGGACTCCTAAGTAATTTGAATACATTGATTTAATATGAAGGAAAATCAAGTACACATGACTAAAAGAGTTTGGACTATCAACCACTCTGTCCAGATTTTAATGCGTTGACCCCATGGTGAGACAACCTTTTTTTTAAATATATTTTCCTATATTTTCCCCCTCTTACCCCAAAATAATGATCTGAGTTCTACTGGTTACTATTCAGGTCACTGTCACCACCTTATGGAATTACTTATACCAATTTCAAATGAAAAAAGTTAATGTTAAATAATATCAAGACCTGCCACTGATCTTGAGTTAACGCAGATAAACCAAGATCTGCATTATGAAAAGCATTTGTTAATCAGGCTACAGAGCATGTTTAGTGTGCTTCCCTTTGAGCATGAGATGCACTGAGATACACAGAAAGAATGTGGAGAGCTTCAAACCAGAAGTTTGGCAGAGCAAGTGTGATCATCACTTTCTCTTTCTCCATATACACTCCACAGCATTTTGTTGTTGCTGGTGTGTCTGGCGTTGTCAGGGGAAAATCAGGCTTTCCTTAATCAACAGTCCAGATAATCCACTCACAGACATTCAATAATTTATAGCATTAGATTATAATTTAGCATTCTGAAATGACTGCATTATTTGGTGGGCAAGGCAGGAATTACAGTACAATTCACCACTGTAATTCTGAGCATACAAAATAAAATAATCAATAAATTAATATATTAAATTCAAAATTATGTTACAGAACAAAAAAAAACTCAGGGACAAAGACATAAGGATTATGTATAGAAATATGATCCATTTTAATGTACTTAAACAGAGCAGCATCCTAAAGATGCTATTTAAAGTTTAATATCATGTTTATACCATGTAATTTATTCTGATACTGAGAAGAACACTTAAGGGATAAATATATCTTATAACAACAACACCAAGTTACAAGAGTCCCTTTCCGAAGGGTTGAAAGGGACATAAAACAAAACTGCTTGCTATGATCACATCTATCAGGAAAAAAAAAATCCAAAACCAAACTCCATCTGTCAATAATAATAATTTCAAAACCAGATACTGTTGTATACTCAGCTGCCAGGATTAAAAAAACAGCTAGATACATGTTCTGTCATGGCAGAAGTAGATTTTTCATTCCAATGAAAAGCAGTATTTTTCTACCCAAGTATACAGGAAATGTTGGTAAATTGCAACCATGATTATCAAACCTGAAGAATGTGGGTATAGCTATTGAAAATTTAATGAAAAAGTCACTACAGAACTAAGAGCTGTGTTGTTTTATACTGGATTCACATCAAGGCAAGTACTAGTATAGTATACATTAGTGTTGCATTTTGGATAGGCTGCTTACAACCAGAATCCAATCAAAAAACAAAACCTGAAAATATCCTTTTTGCACTTGGGCTGTTCCTTATAATGGTATTTTCTTTTCCCTGTAAGGCTGACTTTAGGCCAGTATCTTTAGGTAACTGAAAAATTTTCAGTGCTTTTGGGGACTACATTGAACAGCAAGTTTATTGGACTGTGTTTTCCACTGCACCAGGACATCAAGTTTCCTGTTGTCTAACTGGGTGTCACCAAAATTCCACAGCTCGAAAGCAAATATTTTAGATCTTCTTTTGATGTATTTTCCCAGCTTGCTGCATCCATACTAACTGTCATAGGCTGAAGAAGAGAGCAAACCTTTATAATGAAACCTCATTGACTCCATTTGTAAAGAAGCATGACAAGAAGATGCATCTTCACTGACGGTAACATCCCAAGATATAAGATCACAGGCAGTACTGTAATATATTATGTGTGGTTCTTGCAACCGTGCTTTAAAAATGTGCTCAGACATGCTTCTACTAACAGCTGCTAAAATATTAGGCCACAAAAACTGAAAAAAAAGTGTGAAAGAGGAAAAGAAGGCTATGCTTATTTGAAAATAAATATGATAAAGGAGGAAGATGCAGTAGAAAGCAGTGGGAGCAAATATAAATCTGCTTAGCATACAACTTACAAGCCTGTCACAGGACTATAAAAATGATACTGACAGTCCTAAGTAGTGTAATAAAATAACAACACAGGAAAATACACAAAGAAAATACTGACATAAGAAGATCCCTTCCTGTCTTTGATACCTGAACATTAATGAAAACAATTTTCATTGACTTGCCAAGCTTCTAACAGATAATGACAAAAGCAAAGAAAATCCCAGAGAATACTCGGACACTCTTTCTGTGTATCATTTTCAATCCAAATAATTACAAATATTCAGGATATCAAACTAAGCAAGGTGAGAAAAGAATCAGAAAGATAGCATGGGGAGAGATGAAAGGAGGCAGAAAGGAGAGATTATTTTATCCATGTATTAAATTAAATGACCTATTTTTAAAATACGCATAAAGCCATGATTCAACCACAAGGTGCCAGAACTATGAATGAAGTATTTAAATTCTACTGTCATAAAAATCATTTGGCACAAGTAAAATTTATAGTCAGAAGTATGTTATTAGTTACATTGCATTTTGTTATACAACACTACTTGGCACATGCTGCAACTCAGTAGCCAATGTATGGAAGGAATTTCAAATGTAGTTTGATTAAAAGAGCATCCTTGTGGGCATAAATGATGAGCATGTTCTGCCTAATTCAGAATTCCTCAGTGAATTAAAGAAAAGTATATAAAAAAGAACTATAGGATGAATAATTATAGAAAGATTACAATGAAACTATTTAACTCCCCTGGGAATATTAATCTGCAAGCCATTTGAAAGGTTTCCTTTCATGCCTCTGTTAAAGGAATTTGTATTTGAAATTGCCTGACATTTAGAAGAACAGCTGAATGCAAAAGGAAGTCAGCTTGCAATGAAGTCAACAGATAGAGGCAGAAACAGTGCCAGCAAAGGTGGCTTAAGATGGCAGTCAGCTGGCATCACTAAACAAAAGACAAGGATCATATTTTCAGAGCTCCATTTTCCTTTGAGGACAGCATTTTACAGGAACATATTAAAATAAAATAATAAAAATAAATTGAAAATAAATTGAGGCAAACCCATAACATTTTAAAAAAAAATATATATATATATAGTCTCCTAGCATCCAATTGCTGCTCTGATTGGCAAGACTCATCACTGTAATTAATTCTTGCCAGTGCTTTCCTCAACACAAGTACTATCCTCAACCAGAGAAGATGGCCTCATTCTGGATAAAAATTTACTTCATAAACAATTTAATGTCCATGGATTATTGAAAAGTCACATACAGTCATAAGCTGCCTTGGTAATTGCCTTTGCTGCATTCTTCTGAATATCAGGAACAGTAGAGACTTCTAAAAATGAAAGTAGCTTTTTAAGGCCTCCTGTCAGCTGAATCTGTTGCAGAGTATTCACATCTTCGAGGCAATTTCCCAACACAGCAAGAGTTTCAATATGTAGATCATTGAGTTCCTAATAAAAAAATTAAAAACCAAACCAAACCAACAAACAAACAAACAAAACCAAAACAAAAAACAAAACACAACAAAACAAACAAACCCAACCTTGAAATCAGGACTGAAATATCTTAGGCTTTTAAGTTTGTAGGATAATTGTTGTAACTTTCTTTTGGACAGTTTATTCATACTGCAATGTACATATTTACAAATTCATATTTTCATATAATTTATTTGATGATGACTTAGGATTCAACACAATCTATTAAAAATAGTAAAACCCCCAGAAGTTTTTAATTTACATCAAAGTGGGCTAGACAGGTACTCAGAATGAGACTATGATCTTAAAACTTAAAAAACTTCACTAATATTTCCATGCATTATATTTCCCATTGTAATACCTGAACTCCAGAAGCACTAAACTGAGTCTCATAACAACATAAACAGTGAGAGGAAATTGTGTCTAAAGCCATTGTATAAAGTAAACTCTATTCAAAAATTGAATAATAAACACTTAGGGAAATGTCTTTGCTTCTTTTCTTAGTAAGCTAGATATCCTAGCTTATCCTATTTCTACTAAAGATCCCTCCAAATAAGTAACTCTTTGTTCTTATATCTCTCTTCCATAAAATATTATTTCTCATTAGTCATACAAACGTCAGCACCAAGAACAAAAAAAACTTTCAAGGCAAGTCAACCGTACATTGTTTTCCAGTATACTCAGAAGGCAATCTAATCCCTTATGTTCTCCCAGTATTATCCTGGTTTCTCTGTCTTTGCTAATTACTTCTAAGGTTTGAAGGACCAATGACTGAATGACCGGATATTCAGATTCCAGTAGTTCCAGCAAGGGTGGAATTACATTCAGTTCACGAACTGCAGCACGGTTTTGAAAATCCTGCAGTAAAATATTCCAACAAAGAATGTTAGTGATAGAGAATATAACAATACATCAATTTCTCACTTTGCAGAAAGAACACAAAAAATCTGATTTCAGACATTAAAAAATGAGTCAATACTGCAGAGCTTCCAGTTCTGCAGACTTCTTTCTTTTAAGCTAAGAATCAAATTGGATATTATCAAGCCCCAAGAACCTGAAATTCTAGGGTTTTTCTTGCATGACTGAAGTACACACCACAAAATCTAGTCCTGTATAAAAAAGCCTATTCACTCTTGATTTTACCATGTTTGTCTCAACATAGATGTTTCTTTGAGAAAGTTTTTAAAATTAGTTTCACCATTTTTATTTACCTCAGTGGGAGGAAAACAGTTTTTTGCATTCTGCTGCAGTTGCCTGGTTGTATCTTCTTTTGTTTTAGTAATTATAAAATGACAATTTAAAATTTCAACTTTAAACAGTGAATGTGCAGCTTAATAAAAAGACAGTAGTTGATTATATTTTAAAAAAGAAAATAAATAAATAAATTACAATTTGCTTTTAAATAGCTTATTGCACATGTGCAGCATGCAATTATCCTTATCAATATAAGCAAGCACCAGGTGCAGTTATCCAGATATACCCTGCAACAAAGACAGCGAGATAGTAAAAAAGGAGAAAGAGTAAAATGTGATTCTGAATAGACATGCTCTGATGCCCCAAAAGAGATAGAGTTATAAACTGAATTCATTACTGAATTGATTCGCTTAAGCCATGGGAAAGAACTGCCATACAAATGCACCATTCTTTTGCTAAGCAGCATATGGATGACATTAGTGGAAGTAGCCAATAACGAATCTATTCCTCCCAGTATGGAAAGTAGCTGTTGACAGCATTCACCTATCATTAAAAGATGTTCCAAATTGTGCTGTGGACTTGCTGGTCAAAACAAGAAACAATGCAATTGGTAGTTCTTTAATTTACAGGATAATTCCAACCTTTTGGATAGACAGATTATAACTCTCACTACAAAGATTAACAGTTTTCAACTAAGAAGGCAAATTATTATTTAGTTTTAAAAATCTGAACCTCATACTGATTTTACTTTTACTGCAGTACACCAAAGACAACTGCATTAAGTTGAACAGAATTAAAAACCAGCTATATTCATAACTAATTTAACATTTAGGGACTCAGGTGCAAGGACTCAATGTTTCAAAAACATTCATGAACACTGTGGAGTAAAGGAAACAAATATTTTAAAATTACTAACCCCACAGAGAATGTCAGAGGTGGGGGTGCAAATGCTTATCTGCCTCTGAAGTTTCAGACAACAAACAAGAGAAAACTTTACCTGTACCAAAAGGTAGATACACTCCAGTGAATTCTTCTTAACATCAGGATCAGGGCTACCTAGCAGTCTGATAAGTGGTTCAAACCCACCTTGCTCAAATATTTTTACTTTAGTAGTATATTCAACAGCCATATGTGTTAGACAAAGAGTAGCAAACTCATGGATAACTACATCTTCTGTGGGGGAAAAAATAAACATTTTGATCAAATTTTATTCAGCACAGAATATTTTCACTAATCCAGTAGTTTAAAGCATTATTTGAAGTCAATAAATAATAGCTGTTAACCATACCCAATGTGTCCATAAACATCTTGTTCTATCAAAACAACACAAAAGGCTACTCAGTGAGCTAAAGAGCTACTCCTATAAAAGCATTTACCTATTTAACATGTACTAGGAAAAATCATGTTACGGGGTAGATTTATTAAATTGTCTGATAAAATGGCAATCATAAATTATTTCTGACTGTACTTTTGCACAAGGAATGAATATTGTAAGATACCTTCTGGAGCCAGCTGTGATATAAGTGAATTTGTGACATCCAGTTCCCTCAGTAACTTCCTGACATCATCTACAATGAAGTAAATACAAATATGAAGTCTTTTGTTTGGTAGTGTTGGCTGAGTAAAGAAACAGAATCTGCTCCAAGCAAAATGTACTTATAGGTTACTCCCTGAGTGACAAAAAGATCTTACTGGGGAAGACACATAACTAAAGTTAGACCAAGATCATAATGGGCCCAGAAAAGAAAGCAGAGAGTAGCAGATGACATTCTTTGACATTTGATACACATGAAGCTCCTCTATATTTCATTGAAACTTTATACAAAATACTTGCATCTAGCAAGTTCTGATTAAATATTGTACGATTTTAGTTGCCAAAGAAGTCATACCCCAATAGTTAAAATTATTTGTGGTTAAAATTATCAAATTAAAAGCAATCCTTCTGTTATTTAGTTTTCAAGCCATTGCTTTGCAATTTTATGCTAACACCAGCCCACACAGCAAATGGAAAACATGAATTACACAGGTCTTACTAAAATCAGAGTAAAGTCTTTCAGATTGCATTTCTAATGTTGTCAATGGCAAAGCAGCAAAACCTCAACCCTTGGACAGAAAAATCAAGTAATATTTTTTGTGACAGACTTCATGTGATCCTACAGGGCTGTGCTGTTATTATCAACATATTCAATATGTTGAAATGTAAGAAAAAATATCATGAGTTTAATTTACTTTAAAAAAACCCAAAAACATTAAGATGTGAATATAAATGGGAGATATTTGTTTATTCAAATCCATGTTTGTGCAGCACCATTGACAATATGCTAATGCTGAATTAAAAGTAATCTAAGAGGGTAAGGTCCAGTGCAGCATGACAAGCAGGTAGCAGCTGATGAAAAGATTTAGAGTGTGGTTGGGATATCCTTGTGGAAGACAACTGGGTAAAACATTCACCAAATTAAGATCTGTTTAATTACATTAATCAGATATAGGTCTATATGGCACTATAAAAATAACAGCCACTGAAACTCAAACTTTATTCTGGGCCATTAATATAGGATTTTTTCACATGATCAACCTCCTGTTTTGATGACCACACACTGAAAAATAGTAAAACCTTGAGACTCTTACTATTAGAAGCCATGATGCCAAATACCATGACGGCATTTCTGCGTACAAGTGGATCTTCATGTGAGAGGAGCTTATACAGATGTTCCAATGCTCCAAGACCAAGAAGCGTCACTTTGTTTTCATCTCCTGAAAAGGAACTGGGTTAAAAGTCCAAGAAAAAGGCCAGCAACCTCACAGTTCGAAAGAATCAAGGTAAAGCCACTATCAGTCTTTTACTGAACAATAGAATCAAAGAACAGAGGCCTGACAGGTTCTTTGAAGATCATCTGGTTTACACCCCTAATAAATATGTGCCAAATAGTTTCAAGGATTAATGGTATCTCAGATTAATTCACATTTTTCAAGCAAAGGATGCTTCTGTCTATTGGACACTCCACTCATTTGTTGGAGACTGCAGTGGAAGTACAAAGGAAAACTTTCTACTTAGCAAAGTACAGGTGAACAGTACCGAGTGAACGCATTTTATTTTCCTCCTTTTTTGCCTCCCAATTGCATTTTCCTCAACATAACATTTCACTGATTCTTTACTATCCCTCAAGGGAAGCAACTATCAGGATTTGTATCATTAATTTCTACCTGAGATTGCTACCACCTGAGAATGAAGTGCTTTATAGCTGAATAAGTGCTTGACATGCAAAGAACAGAGGAGTTTAGAGTGATTACAGCTTTTGTTCCTGCTCACACAAAACACACACAAACCCCAAGAAACAAAATCCCAGTCCCACTCCTATTCTCCATTCCCACAACAGTTTTATAATTCATTTTCTAATGAATAAAGCCTGCCCTTCCTGGCTACAAGTGAGAAATGTGAGAGGAAACTGGAGATCTTTGCTCATTCTCAGGCCAAGACATGATTAAAATGGAGGCAGTATTATTTATTATGAAACTTTATTTACTAGCAACACTCCAAAAATATAGATTAACTGCAATTAATTAACTGAAAACAACTCCTTCTCTTGTGCCACACTTCAAAGTTACAGTCTAGTATTCTGGAAGATTATGGGAATATCTATATTAATAATTTAAAAGATTATTCTTTTAGTAGAAATATAAAAGACATAAACATCTATCCTCCTGCAGTGTGACATATTTTACTGTGGACAGGAGGGAAGGAGCCAACAAGAGTTTATGGTTTGTAGCTGTCTCCCAACAGTCCACATTCTCTCTTCACATATTCAGAATTTGATCTCATGCCCTCAACCAAGCTTGCCATATTAAGCAGAACCTAAATATCTTTCAGAACCCAGTGACCCCTAGCCAGCTGTCAAAGACTTCAGCTCTCCTCTCACAACTTCATCAGTGTTGGTAATTTACATCAGTACAATAATCAGTGTATAAATGCATAATTTTTAAAGAAAAGATAAATAAAATGGAAATTAAAATTAAATCAGATTAATCAGAGCAAGAATACCACCAGTGTATACCAATGTGAGTGGCTAACATCGAATAACATGGAATAAGTAGGAGACAGCTTTTAGGAAATTATGTGCTACATAAATTTGAGCCTTTGTTATACAGTTGTTTGTCTCCTGAGCACCTTGAGCATGATATTTAGCTATAGATTCTACAGGGACCATTAGAAGATTTGGAATCTTGGAGACTTGTTAGGTTCCCAACTCATACAGAAATACACTTGATAAAGGAGGCTGAGCAGCCTCCAATGAATCACCTGCACAGAAATACCAGCACAACAACTTTGTGTAAAAATAACAGAAAAAGAAGCTAAGAAGGCTAAGAAGCTCTTGTTATTGAAAACTGAAGATTAAAATTACTACACTGGGGCAGATGTTTCAAACTCCAATATAAAAAGAATTCTTTTTTGTCAACTGCAGATCTGTTGCTTATAGAAACCCGTATCTATCTGAAATTTAAAATGAGCTCTATTAAACAGTAAATATAAAATTCTCAAACAAAATTATTAAAGTTTCCTTCATGCAAACGACAAGACTTCTTTATTACTGCAACTACAAGTTGAATAGACATTTAAAACCACCTCCCACCAAACTTCAACAGATGCCTCTGAGGAGAGAGTAAGATTTTAATGCTAGGAAACGAAACAATTGTGAACTACTATCAAAATCTAAGCAGTGCAAATCAAAGCTCATTGCAAAAATACCAACCTTTTGATGCAAATTTATATAGAGCATCACATGCTTTGGCCAAAACTTCATTTTCAGGAGAACTAAGCATTAGCACAACTGTTGCTGGTGCTTTGCTTTCAATCGATAAAGGATCAAACTAAAAACAAAACAAAAAAAAAAGGGAAAGAAAAGTTTTATTTAAACTGAGTCTTCCTGTGTGCTGCAGTGGACTCCCACATTTCATTAAAAATAAAATAAAATCTTGTTTGATATCTACACTGAATTATACATATTAATGAGTTTCTGTTTCATTGCAAAAGTCCATTTTTTAAATAATAATTAGTCATTGTTGAAAAATTAAAAAGAATAATTGACTTCCAAATAAATATTACCATGATTTCATCACATATGAAGATTTTGGGAAAACCTTCACGTTTCCCTGCAAATCTAAAAAGTTTTGAAGGTAACAAACTGTGTAGTTGTTATACATGTAAGAGCATTCTGAGGCTTCAGAACCACACATGAGAAGTTTTTTTTGAGCAGCTGTACACAGAGCCCGTGGACTCAGCAGGTGTACAAGGAAGAGGATCTGGTTACTCTGTGGCAATATCACTTTGTGGCTGCTTAAAAAAATAAAAGAACACTTTCTGTGCCTTTGTCAGCTCAGTTCACCAGCTCACCACGATCCTGTACTAGATGAAGTACTTCCAAGATATAATTCCTGCTCACCCAGCTAGAAATGATACAAAGGTTTCATTTCCATTTCTGAGCTCTTTCATGCAGAAAGAAATCTCCCAACAAATCAGACAGTTTTCACCCTCTTAATAGACTCCTTAGGACTAACATCACTTGAACAGGGGAATCATCTAAAAAAGCCTTTTGTTTCTTAAGAATACTCAAGGAATTCTGAATATTCTACTCATTAAAAAGTTTCCTTGTATTTAAAGTAATTGGCTAGTTTGGAAAAACTGTCTTCTATCCTCACACTTCAGGCCTATACAGTACCTGTGTTACATACAGAAACTGCCAGATACTGGAGCCATGCAGCTTCTTGAAAATAATGCATTTATCTTTAAAATATAGCAGATTATAAGATAGCAATACAAACTAACTTAAAATATTATTACAATATATATACATATATATTTACAAATGTAAATAATTTGTTTTACTTCATTAAACAAACTTCTAATAGCTATATCAGAGGCACATGTTGAACAATTAAGGTATGAAAATACATACAAATCAGTTGTGAGCAAGGAAATTATGGGGAGCAAATCTAAAAAAAATCATGAGTGTGCTAGAAGAAAAATGAACCCAGAGAAAGGTTTTTCTTCTCCCTTCTCTGACTTGCTCAAAAATAAGGCAAAATAGGATACTAGAACCAAGACATTTAAATTCATGTTTTTGATAGGTATTTAAATCTGAGTGGCCTTCCATGAGACAGATCACACAATTTAGCAGGCAGCAAGGTCAACATACAAATCCCATTAAAAGGTGGCCTGCCTAATGTGCTTAACTGGTCTACCTAGCTTCAATCAAGTCTAAAATCTGAAGAAACTGTCCAATTTCATGCTTGCTGTGACAAGCCAGAGGCATGGGCCAAGTCATGCAACAAAGCCCCTTTCTTAAAAAAAAAAAAAAAATCACTTTACCATAAGTAATTTCGCCTAATAATGACTCCACAATGAGAATTAAATCAAATAATAGCATAGAGGTGCAAGTTACATCTTAAGGATGGGCCTAAAATGATGGAATTATTTATGGGAATTTTTTTTTTTGATTGTAACAAGGCAAAACAATTCAGCTTATCACCGCTCATTTTACCTATGGGAGAATTTAGAGGTGACTGAAAGTCCCTTTAGCTTCTTCATACTTCTCTATTTCTTCACATTTGAGTCTTTGCATGGTCAGAACATGATCCTCAGATAAGTGCTATTATTTAAACACAGGCATAGCTCCTGAGTTTGGTCAAATACTTTGTGGCAGGATAAAACTCCAAGTTTTAGAAAAGGCTGGTAGTTCTTCAGAGACAAATAAACACCAATGCTTATCTCAAGATGAAGTCCAATAAGAAATGAAAGATGAAATAAGAGTTTTAAATCTCAGTTATTTATACATTGATCTAATACCAAAGTCAGAATTGCATTGCTCCATTTTTGGTGTTTCTCAAGTTTACAAGTAATTGTGTAAACCCCAACTCAATGAAAATTCCTAGGATTTAAATACAGGCTGGCACATGAGCACAGTGAAATTAGTCTAATCTTTACACATTTGATTAGACATTAGATTTGCTATTACTGTATGCAATATTCAATAGGTACTTTCCTATTAAAAGCACTTTTGTGCTTAAAACACAGTAAAAATAGTCACTGAAATCAATGTATCTTTAAGAATCAGAGGCCTGAGAAAGTGAGTGATTGAGGAAGAATTTCTTTACTGTATGGTGACTGTGCACTGGAACAGGTTGCCCAGTGAGGCTGTGGAGTCTCCCTCACTGGAAACACCCAAGAACCATCGGGATGCAATCCTGTGCCATGTGCTCTAGGATGACCCTGCTTGAGCAAGGAGGCTGAACCAGATGACCACTGTGGTCCCTTTCAACCTGACCTAGGCTGTGATTCTGAGATTTGCTGGGAGGTAACACTGCTCATCAAAACTATCATAGAACAGGTTATGACTTATCATTATGTCAGCATAGCTAGTGTTCTCCCTTTTTTTTTTTTTTAAAAAAAATCCAAGGCTTGCATCTAAATCTTCATACATTACTGCAGACTCTTCCTGCAATGGCAGATACAGGACACTATGTGCTAGAGTAATATACTTGAAGTTACAAACAACCTTGAATTAAACACAGAAATTTAACTAATTTATAAGCAACAACATTTCCATCATTCAGTTTGTATTAAGAAAATAGCGAGTTAAATGAAAAGGAAAGCCATAACATGTCTTTAGTATTGACTTTTAAGTATGTTTGACATAAAGCCATTAGCAGCTGAAGAGCATCTGGGGTTTGGTTTTGGTTTGGGATTTTTTGGGTTTTTTTTCATGTGTGGTTGTGGTTTTGTTGTTTTTGGTTTTTTTTTTTGTGGTTTGTTTTTTGTTTTGTTTCTGTTAGGGTGTTTTGTAGGGGGGGGGGTGTTTTGTTTTTCGTGCTTTGGGATTTTTTTTTGCTTCCATCAACTTAATTTAGTTGAAATTGAATGTAATACAAAATATGTTTCCCATCAGACCAAAGACCCACCTAGTCCTGCATCCTCTCTCTGACAAAGGCCAAGTAACAGGTGTGGGTAAGCAGACTATTAAATTTTACTTATGTTCCCTCTCAGATACCAGCTCTGCAACCTACAGAACTGGAGAGCCTAGGGATTTTAGCTCTGTGTTCAAAAAGTCCAGGAAAAATTTGCTACATAATTTTTGAAGTCATCTGTATTTTAACACCCTTAATATTCTGAGACACAAGTATCACAGTTAAAGAGTCATAAAATAACTGTGCCTCTTCTTTGATTTAAAAATAATAATAATTTTATTTATCCTCCACAGTTCATTCACTATAAGAAAAGGTGAAAAAAAATTGCACTTATTTGCCTTCCCTGTAATTCATAATTTTGTAAGTTTCTATTATATTCCTCTTCATAGTGATTCCTTCTGGAAATGAGGAAACCTACTCCCTTTGATCTCTCCTAAAACAGAAGCCACCCTGTCAGTTGTCTTTCTTAGTTCATTCTTTGCTCATTCTGTTGTCTTTCTATAGTTCAGCTCTACCTTTTTGAGATGGGAACACCAGAACTGTTAATGGCATTCATGTGCATGTATAAGGCATTTGCTAGTAATACGATGTTTTGTCTTTTATTTCTGGAATTTGAAATATTGTACTTATTCACTTTCTCCTACTTAGGAACTGGATGCCATTTTCATGAAAATATCCACATTCATTCTGATACACTGGATGACACAGCTGCAGAATAAAAACCCCATGACTGGCAACTTCTCCCCATTACGAAATCTGAACAATAACTTGTTTTCTCACCTTTGCTTCCTATTTTATAACCAGACATTATTGCTAGGAGACTAATTTTTTTTTACCTGTTCATGTTTATAAAAGTGAAAAGCCTGGTCTGAAAACTTTTGGAAAAACTAAGCACTGTATCAATCAGAACACCCTTATCCATTTGCTCACTGACCCCTCCAAAGAATCAAGTAGATTTCATAGCTCAAAATTTCCTCCACACAAGCCCCATTGATTATTCCCCCTTATTACCATATTTATCCATGGGTTTGGTTTTGTTTTTTTCAAGAACTATTTCTACCAATTGACACAGCACAGCAGAAAAATTTCACGTAATTATTGCTGTATTTCCTCTCAAAACCAAAATTTTCTACCATCCATTCTTCTAGTACCACATTTTCAGATGTTAGCTGTTTTTCATTTAGCACAAGACCTGGGCAAACACTATTTACTCCTACTTGGGCAATTTTATTACATTTATTTTAGTGATTACCACATTGCTTTGTCTTTTGACACAACAATAAGTAATTTCACTTTTCATTCATGACTGCAATCACCTAATAGCGTTTCCCCTAAGAAGCGTCTTGCATCTAGTCAATTTGAAAAAGCTTTACTGCTAGTTTTTGTATCTTTGCTAGTTCTCTCCCAAAATATTTTGATGCAGGTTGACAGTGCTTTTACTTCTCATTTGGGAGTGGAAGAGTTTTTTAGTTTTCCCATTTGGATGAAAATCCCACCTTTTGAAGGGTGTATTTAACTGCTGATGACTCTATTGTTCAATCATGCTGGTTTTTCTTTTTTTTAATCCCTTAAATTTGATTTAAGGTCAGTTTTAACCTTTCACCTCTCATAGAATCTTCAGAAGCACTACAGATATCTTCACTATTCTTAATCCCTTTTCCTTTACCTAGAAAAAAAGATTTAGTAGATACCTGGAAATGCTAATTATTTCAGTTCTGTGAGTGTCTGATCTCCTGTACTAATAATAAATGCCAGGATATTCCACTGAATCACAAACAGTTGATATCAGAAGGCACCTCCAAAGACAATGTGGTCCAACTGCTCTGTTCAGAGCAGGGTGAGCTAGAGCTCAGGGCTAGTGCACAGTCTGATTTTGAGTATCCCCAAGGATGGAGACTCCACAAGTTCAGTGGACAACCTGTGCTATGCTCCATCAGTGTTAAGGTAACAGAAGAATTTTATTTCTTATGCTTGAATGGAAACCTCCTGCATTTCCATTTGTGCCTACTGCCTCTCACCTTTTCACAGGGCACCACTGAGAAGAGCTTGGCCTGATTTCTTTACTTCTTCCCATCAGCAACTTTTACACTGACAAGACCCCTCCAAGCCTACTCTCAAGACTGAGCAGTCCCAACTGTCAGTCCCTCCTCCTATGACAAATGCTCCAAGACTTTGTTCCAGTAAGGCCTTGTCTCTCTCGTACCAGAGAATGCAGAACAGGACACAACACTCCAGGTGTGGTCTCACTCACCAATACTGAGTGAGAGAGTCCCCACTCTCAAGTTGCTGGCAACACTCTGCCTAATGTTCAGGATTTTGTTAGCTTTTTTTGTCCCAAGTTCACATTTCTGGTGCATGTCCACCAGAATCACCAGGTTCTTTCCTGTAAAGCTGCTTTCCAGCTGGTCTTCACCAGTCTGTACCGGATATTCTTCCCCCAGGTGCAGGACTTTGCCATTTCCCTTTACTGAACTTAATTAAATTCCCAACTTCCTATTTCTCTAGCAAATTGTTGAGGTCCCCCTGAATGGCTGCACAACCATCTGATCTGTCAATCACTCCTCTTACTTTCGTATCTTTGGCAAACTTGCTGGGGGTGCACTCTGTCCCATCATTCAGGTCACTAAGGAAGAGGTGGAACAGTATCTGCTCCAGGATCATCCCCTGGAGCACAACACAAGTGCCTGACCTCTACCAGGATCTCATGCTGCTGATCACAACCCTCTGAACCTGTCAGTCCAGCTACCTTTTGGTTCATTTACACTGTCTGTTTATCTCATCTGTACTTCTCCAGTTTACCTAGCAGGATGTTACAAGAGGCAGTATTGAAAGCCTCGCTAAAGTCAAGTCAAATTAATATTTAGACATTAATTAAAAGAAGGTGTTTATGTGGAGACAATTTCAGGAGCTGACTGTGCCAATTCATACATCCGCTTTTTTTTTAACATCAGTCTTGTGAATGAAGCCATTTTCAAAAATACTCAGGCATCTATAGCTTTCCTTAAGTGGTAATACTTCAGTATTTTCTCTAGGGATAATCTTAGGCTCCCCTTTCAATGTCCATGACCTAGTTGATGATCACACAATAGTATTGTCTAGACCAAGTTTAATGTAGGTATCATGTGAAAAGTTCCTATCAATCTATGTCAAAGGTAGCATATTTTATCTGCCTGAATTACTGTTTTAGGTCATTCATATAGAGATAGAGGCTCAAATCAATGTTTTTCCTCTTGGAGACCAATTCTCAGAACAGAGAATACGAAAATACAAGTAAGGAAAGGCAGTGAAAACAGAGTCTTCCGGAATACTTTAATACATATAAGCAGTACATGTAGGCTAGGCTAAGAGATGTGTTTCCCACCTGTTCCTAGAAATCCATAAAAAACTAGTGGTCATCTGCAGTATCATATATTCTCAGAGCATTCCACATGCACAAAGGCCTTCTTTTATAAGCCCGTCTACATTATCTCAAGGCTTCTTTTCTTGGACTTGACATTTTCATAAACAGATTATCAATCACAAGATAATAGCTAATACATCTTTTATTTTGTCTGCATCTCATTTCCTGCCATCTGAAACACCCAGGTGAAATTTAGTTTTCAGATTTGATTTTACACAATCATTATGAACAAAATTCTTATTATGGTAAGATTTTCTTCATTAATAGTTACAATGATCTATTTTCATGTTTAATACTGTCTTGATATGCAATGTTTCTCCTTCTATGACTGTCAGAACAGACATGCTAGCCTGAAGTATGATAAGGGTAAAAACTAAGCCAAAATCTGTAGATGCCATCTGGAATTCACTCTTTCCAATACATTCCTTTTGATAGTTTTACTGACTTTTTCTGTGTATTCACAGGTTATTATAGTACTTAGCACGTTGTACCACCATTTTCTCTAGAAAATCTAGTTGTATATTTTGGATCTAGAAATTGTGGTGCTGCATCTACTGATTTTCTAGCTATTTACTGAAGAAGTCAACTTTTATCACTTCAGCTCATCTGTATGACTTAAATGTGTTGTCATGCTTTTCAAACCTTTTCTTAGGCTGCAAAGATACTTAGTCTTAATTCTTCAGGCCTGTTTTAATTAGACTTATCCACATACACCTTCTTTGTGACTCCTGGTTTTCTAGGTTATTTTATAGAGATAGAAGTTATGTTGAGGTTTTATGTCATTTCCTTTCATAAGGATTTATTATTGATTGAAGGTTATGAATTACATTTGTAATATTCACCTTTCCACAGAACAGCTGGGTAAACCTGATATCAAGTGCTATGTCTCAGTGACATCACAGCTAATGGATATTACTCTCTTAGTCAAAACTATTTATGCTTATTTAATATTGAAACTGCAAAGTAGTTTTTGCTAACTTTTCTGTGACCTTTGAAAAAGCTCTTGCAGTACTACAACTCTACACATAAATCCCTTGGGTTTTTAAAAACAGTGTGCAGAACTTGGCATTTAGTGGGACTCATTGAGGGGGTGGGACTCCCTCTGTGGGACTCGTTGAGGTCCCCATTTTCATAAATTTGGTTGTTATTTGACACAATTTATACTGTGCCCTTTTCAATTTTTCTGTATTTCCTCTACTTCTTTCTGAAGAAAACAATTAAACTTTAAAAAATAGCTATGTTTTGAACAATTATCTTTTTGGGGGCCACTTTGTACCTTGTGAATTTATAGAAATTCTTGAAAAGTGTGCTAGTATCAGACCCTTAACCTCCACCTTTTGAAAAAAAAAGTCTCCCTATCACCATTATTCTATATTTGGCTTCAGCTCTTGTACTTTTCACTGTTCTTCCAATGACAACAGACAAACCTAAACTGCCTCTTAAGATTGTATATATTTGCAAAAGAGACAGAGTATGTAGTATTATTCAAAATATTTGTCAAATTTTGTTTTCAGTAAAAAACCACATATCCACCTAGGCTTTTAACTCTTTCATCCTTAAAGAAAGAGAATGTATTCACAGTTGAAAAGACAGGCAGATTTCAGGTCTCTCTTCTCCATTCTTCTTTGATTTTTACGAAGAGAAAGCTAACACTGTTCTTCAAATAAAAAGAAGCCTGGATTGTTTCATACATAACTGTTTGCAATGCCTGCCAAAGACAACAATCTCTACAAAGAACTACACATGCCCAGTCACTCTGGTTTGTATGCTGTCCAAGAAAAGCAGAAACAGAGACATCTTTAAAAGCCATTTTTAGAATAATGTGGGTAAACTAGGAGAATAAGGAACCATGTAAGGACGGTAGAGCTGGGCCTGTAATTGTGTAATGTTTATTTTATAGCACATAGCAGTTTATAAACTTACCACATCCTTGGGTGAAGACTCCTCCTTCTTTACTTTTTTACCCATTCTAAAAACAAACAAACAAACAAAAAATAAAAGCAGGCAAACAAACTACCTTTTCTGTAGTTTACCAGTGATTCAGGGAACCTTGTATGACAGACTTTCTTATTAATTTGACCCACCAAATCAGTCTGAAAATTTCTTTGATGCAGTAATTTCTATAGAGAAAGTAGTCCCTCTTTCTAACATTTGTACACATTTGGTAAAATACATCTGTCAACAGCATACATAGCTAAAAAGGTCTCAGATAGCACAGGCTCAGGTTGTAATGTGGTACAAATACACAGAACATCCCTTTCTGTAAATTAGTTTTATCTGCATCTATAAATCATACATGAACTTGAAAGTCCTTTTAGAGCATTTCCCCATGTTTGACTGTACATTCTATGTTGGCAAACATTCCATACAACTGCAGAATGCACAAATAAGTTCTAACTTGAAAGCATGGTTCAAATACAATTTGAATTCTCTGTTCATATTTCACAGGAGACACAAATCAGGTCTGCAGGTATTAAGAAATAGTTCTGCACAGTATAAATTTGATTTCTAAAAGTTACATTTATTTATACAAATAAATTGTATAGCTTGTCTTATTCCTTTTTCTTTTTGTATTAGCACACATGCACATAACCAAGAAGACCTTCTCAGCTGCACCCAATAGCAGCTTCTGAAGCATATGGATGTAATACCTCATGTGGACCTAATTTCATGTAACTTGCAAAACTTCAGCAGAGTCTTCCAGTTAACATACAGGCAAAAGTAGAGGGCAACATGAGCCACTAGCACCAGCTATGCATAGAACATAACCCAAGTTATTCCAAACTTAAGTTTGTTTTAACACTGTGTAAAAGTGAAATGTGCACTGTTAGTACCCCTCGTTAATTCCTTGGTTAGTTCTCAAAGGGAGACCACACATTCACCTTCAGCCAGAGTTTACTGAGAGCCTACCTCTGCTATAAGAGATTATTTTCTAGTGCAACATGAGCTGTAGCCTGGCTGCTTACAAAAGTCAAGGCTATTCTCTGTTGTTTTCAACAAAAATTTGGAGCTCTTCTGGAATTTTCCAGGTACTGCTCCTCTACCAATCTCTACAAATAAATTGTAACACAGCACTAATGAAAGCAGTTGATAAAGCACGTACTAAAAACAGATCTGAAATTTAAAACTTCATAGGCAGGCCATTAATTACAGTTTTGAGAGGAAGATCCACACAGCTAAAGACTTTTCAGTTCCAATCTGCTTTACCCTTTTGCATCTGTACACACACATGTATGAACCACACACATAAATTCAGGGTTTCAGAAAGCACAGCTTTGGCCAGAGACAAATTAATTTATATAAGAAAAAGCATAAGGACAAATTACTGACAGTATATTCAACAGGTGTGATGGACATACTACCTTCTGATTTATACAGTCACTGTAGAAAGTAAGAATCATGCACACATGCAAGAATCAGATTTAGATGGACATTCAGGAAATCTGGGTTATTTACATTGTGCTAAATCTCGGTATGGAGATATGGACACGTATGCAGAATCATTCAGTTCAGCTCAATTCATTTCATATAAATTAGATATAAATTAAGCTGCAGTCATAAAAGGCAATTTTAATTCTGAGTGAGTTTAATTAAGTTTAAACCAACTAATTTTAAAAGTTAATTAATGTAAAATTATTTATAATGTTATATAATTAATGCTCTCAGATTCAAATTATATATATTTCAACACCAAGAATAACTAAGGCTTTTAATGTCAAATATTTCTTCACTCTGTATAAATACATCTGAGCATATTTTAAAGAAACTTTTACATATTTCTAAGTGTTCAGAAATATTTGGTTCCTTAAAAAATTTCATTAAAAAAGCACAGTGTGATCTGTAGCAACAAGCAGAGAGAACAGCTCAATTATTTTACTGTAGGTTATACCCTTAAGTCTATTTCTTTGGTGCACTTACTAATCTAGATTTCAATACATTCTGCCATCAAATGTTGGTGTGAGCTTTGTTTCTATAAAGCTCTCTATTCAGTGGCCATTCTCTGACTTGAGGGAATGATGGACAAGGAATTCTTTGGCTTACTGATAATTAAAAATGTGTCTTCTGCATTGAACTCTAATTATCACAGACAATCAACGTGTACAGGTATTGAAAGGCTACTGACCCATAAAAGATCTTCTTTATCCAAATCCCTTTCTCTCCAAGATAGCTGCATGCTATCTTTTTCTCAGCAGGTTTACAATATGCCTATTTCTGATTCTCAGTTTACCAATCTAAATATTTAGAATTTGGAAAACAATTGCAGTAGGGCTTAAATTTTTATATTTATCAAATACTGGCTTAATGACACCTGTAAAACTTATTTCAAAAATGAAAATTATTCCCTAGCAAGTACATGTACATGTAATTAAATTAATTAATTCCTGGACAAACTTGCTGCTCATGGCTTGGATGGGTTAACACTTTGCCTCGAGGAGACTCAGGGGGACCTTACTGCTCTCTGCAACTGCCTGAAAGGAGGGTGCACCAAGGTGGGGGCTGGTCTCTTCTTCCACATAACACGGAATACAGCAAGAGGAAATGGCCTCAAGTTGTGCCAGGGTTGGTTTAGATTGGATATTATGAAATATTTCTTCACCAAAAGGGTTGTAAAGCATTGGAACAGGCTGCCCAGGAAGTGCTTGAGCCACCAGTCCTGGAGGTATTAAGACATTTGGTGCTTAAGGACATGGCTTAGTAGTGGGCTGGGCAGTGTTAGGGTAACAGTTGGACTTGTTCATAAAGGTCTTTTCCAAACTAAACAATTCAATGTTTCTAAATCTTAAAGACAAAATCATATTCTCATTTCAGTAATATCCTCTACTTCATGTCCTGCACATTTCTAGAATCATAGGAGCATGCTTTTTCTACATATGTTTTTTGAGATTAAAGAGTTGATTGTTTTAAATCATGTAGAGCTAGAGGTAATAAAGTACTTTGACCTAACAGATGTAGCCAATACATAGCCAAGCAATCCATGAAGTTATCATTCTATGCTACTTCCTGCCCTTCACCTGGAATTTATTGCCTCAGTGGTAGACAACTAGCCTGCTTTTCTTTCTCCAACCCAGTTTTAGAGCAGTGGTGCAATCAGGTGGTGTCTCTCAAGCAGCAGGACAGTCATTATGTCTAACTAAATCCTCATTCCAAAACCACAATCCCCAAAGCTCTCCCTCAGCTCTGGCTATTCTTAGTGCCTTAGCTCAGTAGGCACTTCCCTTTTTCACTCTGAACTTCATTAGCTTTCCCACAGGACCAGAACCACTCCAGTGTGAGCATCCTAAGTTAAACCCATATCCAGAATCTGTAAGTAGTCCATTAAACTAAACTAAGTATCAGCACTAAAGTTAATCACTCTGCTTGATAATTGATGGAGATCTAGTCAACATATTCAATAGCTCTTAAGGCAGATTCATCTTAAAGGAGGTATCTAAAATGGAATAGCACCTTAAAAATAACTACTTTTTCCTTGGACCAAGACCAGAGTCTGGAGTTGTTAGCTCACGTATTTACATTGACATCTGAGTTTGTGAGCTAAGTTTATTACCCCATTTCTCCACATGAATCCACATGCCAGGCTAGGTCTGGCAGACACTATCACAGCAGACTGAACATTAGCACAACCAGGCATATGAAAAAACACAGTCACCTTGTCTTTTTTGCAATGGCTGCAGGAACAGGCACATCTCCAGTAATATCTCTATGACCAGAACATTCTGCCTGTGAGTGGAAAATGATTTTGCAGAAGGTCACAAATGCAGAATTTTTGGTTCAAAGTGGAAACCTCTAACTTCTTAACTATTTTATCAGGAACTGGCATCTCTGCCATGTCAAATAAAATACAGAAAATTTATTTAGTTTTTGAAAGAGTTGCTGCAGATGCCTGCTCAGAGGAGCAGACTCCAAGTACTAGATCATAAGATAATGATGGCCCTGATCCCTGTACTTATTTATTTTTACTGTGATGCTTTAATGTGAATAGTTGCTTTTCTCAGTGTGAATAGTTTCTTAGATTGCAAATTTGAGATACCCACTTATTTCTACTCACTCCACTTTTTATTTTTTAAAAACACAAGACGACGGCTAGCAAGTGAGCTTTAACAAAGAAAGAATTAATAAATCATACTTTGAAATATGAGGAAAGTTTTCTGATTGTTTTTCTGTTTGAAACACTGAAGTCTTATAAATACCTCCTTTCCCCTATTAGAGCCCTGTTGCATACATTTAAAGAACATAGTATTTCCTGGGTTTAAATGAGACAATGCATTTAGAAAACACTTCCTGTTCCATTTGCATCTTCTGTTTTCTAAAACCTTAAATAAGAGCTGCAACAACCTAGGACCCTGCACATACTGCAAGGGCTGAGTTGAAGAACAGGAATAAGTCAAAGGCACTGCCAGCAGTGGAACTTACCTAAAGGTCAAGGAATTGAAGGTCTGTGCTGAGAGCAAGTACCCCTGTGGAAAAGCAACACAAGGGGAAGGATTTAGAAACAGCTTCTAACCAGTTGTTTATGACATGATCCACTTTCAAATTAACAGTCCCATACTTTGAGATAGTCTCGATCTGTGTTCCTACAACCTAGCCATGATCTTCAGGTTCTTACTGCAAATAAT
Organism: Urocynchramus pylzowi; assembly: GCA_013397555.1. Classification (NCBI taxonomy): domain Eukaryota; kingdom Metazoa; phylum Chordata; class Aves; order Passeriformes; family Fringillidae; genus Urocynchramus; species Urocynchramus pylzowi. The sequence goes on along the minus strand of VZRH01002836.1, from coordinate 392,502 downwards.
GCACAAGTGAGATTCTTTTTGCCTTACAGGTGATAATTATTACATAATGTCAATTTAGTTGAGCAAGTTTAATTGAAGTATAGCTGTTTATTTTTGTCTCAGAGAAACTATTTTTTTTCCTTGTGATAACAATGAAAATTGCCTATAAATCAGTCATTATCATTGATTATTTCAATTGATTTTTGTATGGACATTCTAGTACTGCTGCCCTCCAATGGAATCAAAAGATAATCATATCATCAGCAGACAATCTCACTCCTTTCTTAAGTCCATAAAACAATATGTCCTCTGTATACCAACTTAAATATTCTCAGATAGCTTCATATTTATTAAGAGAATAATGTGGAATAGTTTTGAAACTCCTTTCCTTCTCCCAAATTCTCCTTTCATCTTTTTTTCTGCCCAACTCCTTAAATATGGATCAATAGACTTCCCTTTCCCTGTGTTGTCATGACAGTGCAAGCATTACCACACTATTAAAAAACTTGGCTTCATATAATAAGAGTTAAAAAGAAATAGCAGGTCCAATTTAATGCTCAGTTCCTGCAGACAGAGATATTTGTGCCATATGAAAATAATCCATTATATGGGAGACCAATTAAGTCAAGGCCTTTGAATTTGCCCATTGTTTTATCTGTGCATGTGTATATTTGTGGAAAAAATGATGAGGAAGTTCCACCTGAATATGAGGAAAAGCTTCTTTACTCTGCAGGTGATCAAGCACTGGAACAGATTGTCCAGAGAGGCTGTGGACCCTCCCTCACTGGAGAGATTTAAGAACCATCTGGATGCAATCCTGTGCAATGTGCTCTGGGATGGCCCTGCTTGAGCGGGGAGGTTGGACCAGATGACCACTGTGGTCCCTTCCAACCTGACCCAGGCAGTGATTCTGTAATTCTGTGAATAAGAACAGTCTTCCACATGGCTGATCAGTATCCAGGCTCCAGAATGACAACAGACAAATGTTTCTGATAAATGCATGAAGCTAATCCCGAAAGTCAGATTTTTTCCATCTGTTACAGGGTTTCTATTTCCCTGAAGTACCAAGTTTTAGATCTCCTAAAGTTTTTATGTTCTTCCTAACAATAGTAGCTATTTTTACTGTCCACATAAATGCCTAATCCTTTTACTCCTCATTCTTAGACATGCTACAGCATACGTCCAATTGTCAAGTGAACTGTATAAGGAACTACTCCTTAGATTTGAAAATATGTAAATAGTTTAAATGTGTTATTCAATTCAACACAATAACCCTTCCTTCTTATATTACAACTTTAGTTACCAGATGCCTTGACTTGATCTTTTCTACCTTCCTTTATAGGTCACTGTACATTCTGATTTACCTCCTTTCTAAGCTCTCTTAATTATTTTTTTCCATATAGCTTTTCCAGACATGTATGTTTCCTGTCTGAGAGTCCCTCTGTGACTGTTAAACCTTCCTCAGATATGACCTACCTAACAAGAAATAGCATAATCAATTCTAGAACACTACTGACTTATTCCAGTGACATTGTAACTTTCAGGGTATTTATTTTTACCCAGTTTTCTCAGTGAAGATTTTCACTAAGTTATCCACATATGGTAAACAGCTCATTTTCTCAGTCAATCACAATTCAGATTTGCTACTGAAGAGAATATTGTTCCAAGTATTCCTGACAGTATAAATTACACTGCTTTCATCAGCAATGAATTTTATTTGTCATGGTGTTACTAGTTCACCCAACTGCAGAAGAGCTCTCAGAAGTTTCTACAAGTCTTCTTCAGTTGTAACAAATTATTTTAATCTCACCGAGAATATTTCTCATCGAGAAATATTCTTATTTCTCGATGTTACTGCTAATTTCCAAATTATAATGAACATTTTAAATAACATCAGACCTAGGATCCATCCTTGGAGAATCCAAGCTGTGACAAGATGAATCGAGGAGATTTTCGTGTGGGATTCTAAATGTCTGAGAGGCATAGTGAAATACCCTATCCCATGAGAAACCAACTAAAGAAAAATTGACTTCATCTAAACCAAATGAGAGACAGTAGTTACACAACCATCATCTGAGCTATAATAGCAGGACACTTCCCATTCAGAAGGCAAAGATGGTCTGACTTAGGAAGAAATACTAGTAAAAAAAGTATTTTAATAATAAAAAAATTAATTAAAAAAAATAATAAAAAAATTAAAGACATTCCTAAGATTTTAGCCAGTTGTGACAATCTACATGAATTAAAAGGAATGCTTCCTCCTGTCATTTTCACAGGGACATAGAGGCAAAGGGACATTCTGAACAAGTGGACTTGTCCCCCTCACCATCACAGCCACTGGATCATGTTAATCCCACCTATGACACTATATCTTAAAAACCTTAGATATTTTTTCCCACCTCTCTCATTAAAAAGTTGTTTTAAAAAAAGTTGTTCAATTACTTCAATTACTTTCTTTGCTGGCATGTATGAAAACATTATTTATAGTAAATATTTATATTATACAATATATATTTACTATATTCTATGTATACTATAAAATATATTATATAAATTCCACATATATTCATGTATGTAGAATCAGAATACATTTAGAATCCTAGGATGGTTTGGTTGGAAGGGCCCCTAAAGATCATCTCCTCCCAACCCTGCTGCCATGGGCAAGGATACCTTCTACTGAGCAAGACTGCTCAAACCCCCATCCAACCAGGCCTTGAACACTTTCAGTGATGGATCCACAACTTCTCTGGGCAACTTGTTCCAATGTCTCACCAACCTCTGAGTGACTATCTAACCTAAAGCTACCCTCCTAGATTTTTAAAGCCATTCCCCCATGCCCTATCCCTACATTCCCTAGTAAAAAATCACTCTCCAGCTCTCTTGTGAGCCCATTTTAGGTACTGGAAGATGCTCTAAGGTCTCCCTGGAGCCTTCTCTTCTCCAGGCTGAAAACCATCAACTCTCTCAGCCTGTCCACATAGGACAGGCACTCCAGCCCTCTGATCATGCCTTTCCTCTATCTGAAGGTAACAAACATATCCCCACTCAGTTTTCATTTTGTTAGCTTAAAGAATTCTACTTTCCTCCAAAAAATGATTCCTTATTTCCCACATAGACTCATAGAATATGCTGAGTTGGAAGGCAGCCACCAGGTCCCTTCAAGGATCGTCATATCCAACTCCTGGCTCTGCACAGAACCATCCCCAAGAGTCACACCATGTGCCTGAGAGTCCAAATGCTTCTTGAACTCTGTCAGGCTTGGTGCTGTGACACTTCCCTTGGGGAGCTGTTCCAGTGCCCAAACACCCTCTGGGTGAAGAAATTTTCCTTAATATCCAATCTAAACCTCCCCTGAGACAACCTCAGGCCATTCCTTCAGATCCTGTCACTGGTCACCACAGAGAAGAGACCAGTAACCTTCAATTCTCCCTGTGAAGGTGGTGGTGGTGGGGGTTCCTCTTGGTCTCCTTCAGGCTGAACAAGAGGAGTGACCTCAGCTGCTTCTCACATGGCTTCCTCTCCAGGCTTTCACCATCCTCATGGCCCTCCTTTGGACACTCTGACAGTTTAATGTCTCTTTTATATTGTAGCACCCANCCGATCTCCCAAACACCCTCTGGGTGAAGAAATTTTCCTTAATATCCAATCTAAACCTCCCCTGAGACAACCTCAGGCCATTCCTTCAGATCCTGTCACTGGTCACCACAGAGAAGAGACCAGTGACCTTCAATTCTCCCTGTGAAGGTGGTGGTGGTGGGGGTTCCTCTTGGTCTCCTTCAGGCTGAACAAGAGGAGTGACCTCAGCTGCTTCTCACATGGCTTCCTCTCCAGGCTTTCACCATCCTCATGGCCCTCCTTTGGACACTCTGACAGTTTAATGTCTCTTTTATATTGTAGCACCCAGAACTGCCCCCAGCACTCGAGGTGCCCAGTGCAGAGCAGAGCAGGACAATCCCCTCCCCTGCCCTGCTGGCCCTGCTGTGCCTGATGCCCCCCAGGACAGGGCTGGCCCTCCTGGCTGCCAGGGCACTGCTGGCTCAGGTTCAACTTGTCACTGACCAGGACCCCCAGGTCCCTTTCCTGTGCATACATCCAGGGTTGTCCCGTCCCTGACACTTGACCTTGTTAAATTTCACAAGTCTGGTAATTGCCCAATCTTCTAATTAGTCAAGATCTTTCCCCAGGGCCTCTTTTAATGTAAACAACTACAGAAACATGTATCTAAATCTAACCAGAATGTTTGAAGACTTATCTACATAAAAAGATGTTTAAAAAAGGATCTTTCTGAAGACACGTGCTGTTGACCAAAGTGCTCAGATTGCTTTAGAAAGAAAAATCATGTCCCAGCAGCATTTTATTCATTGAATAACGTTTTAATAAAAACTGTAAAACATTATAATATCTTATAGTGAAATTTTATAGATTAGTCAGGCTTTTAACAAATAAAAATCCTAAATGAAACACAGAAAGAATGTTTAGCATCATCTCTATTTCAATTAATAATACATATATAATGCATATTATCTATAATACATATTATATCTTATCTGTAATAAATTTTTCATATCTATGTATATTACATATATAATAGTCTCTATCTATTTTAAGGATGCAAAACTGCAACCTTAATCAAAGGATTTCTCACACTGCACATACTGAAATCCTATGTTCTTTCCTTTCTTGGTAAAAAAGTTTACCACTGCAAATATGTAGTTTATGCATGTACAAGCAAAAGAGCAAGAAGAGACATGGCCATATGTCACCATCTGGTTAACTAAAGTATAGTTGAAGAGTATGAAGAATTTTTCAGAAAATGAAGTTATTTTAAACAGTATAAATAGGCTCTGAAAAATGGCTGTGACACAATACAGCAAAGGCAACAAAAGAGTTTCTGCAGGCTGTAAAGGGGACTCAATTTGAAAAAAAAAAAAGACAGCAACCACAAAACACACACACACACATGAATTATGAGTAAAGAACACCACAACATAAGTAGAACCCCAGGAAATGAGATAAACTCTAAGTTTAGCCCTTACTTTTCCAAGACCCGGTAAGAATATAGGGATATGGAAACTGCTTCCATTAATAATTTTATCTTCAAAGAAATGTATTGGCTGTTTCCTTTTCAGAATTTTTGCATTAGAAAGATCATCCTCATAAGCGTTTTCTAAGTTCCTTTGAAAACATGGATGACCTCTGCTGAACATCCCAGATGAAGCCTCTCCTGCCCTGTACAAAACTGTACTCATACTTCTTTGTTGACAGGGGAAATGTCTCAGATGTGTTACTATCACATTCATGATCTTGATGGTTATTTCTGCAAGGGTAGCCCTATTGTTTGATTTTAACTGCTCATTTACCAGGCTCTATTATGTTTACAGTAAAAAAAAAAAAAAAAAAAAAAAAAAAGACGATTGTTGCAGTTTAAGACAAATATGCAGGCAGCAGATAAGCAAACGTAAGGACAGCAGTGGATATAGAAGTCCATGTTGGCATTCATTGTGTTAGAGGAATATTAGATAATCAGAAAATGGCAGCATGATAAAAATCACAAAAATGAAAGGAAGTTAAAAAAGGAAATGTTGCTTCCATCAATAAATGTGAAAGTGATCTTGCTCACTGTCAATGATCAATAGAAAGCAGATGTCTTTACCTTGCATAAGTATCAGACTATCTCATATAGATGATAATTTCAGATAAGCAAAAATACTTTAAAAGAGCTCTGTACTACAGATGATGCTTCTCTACCAGCTGATCCATATTTTGCTTTGAAATTCCCATCTACAAAAGTCCCCAAACCTTTGAAATATTAATAAATGAGGTGAGGTTTTCCCCCTAACAGCCGAATCACCTGTTACTGTTCTTTCAGAGAAAGCTTCTGGATCCAATTGGGTTTTTTTATTCTCATCTCCAATCCACAGAATTTTAGATTTCATAACTTTCATGTTACTGTCACACAGAAATTCCATGTCTCACCTGAAGTGAACTGTTATTTTTCTTTTCCCATATTATCTATCTCGATTTTAAAATTAAATTATTTTTCCTCTACCATCTAAGTTTCCTTATGGCAGGTCATTCCTTACTGCAGTTTCTTACTTCCCAATTCATATCTAAAAATAGTGCTACAGTAATCTGCTGAATGCGTCCACCCATTGCTGACACCAGTTCCTAAACTGCCAGTTTCTAGTATGAAATAGTGTGAGGAACCCTTCAGCGCATGATATCCTCTGTCTGGGCTTAAATTTTATTTATGTTCATACTGATACACTTCAGCTGTTATCAAACACCCCAATTTTAATAAAAATCTTGCAATTGTCGCTGCTGTTCTTAAAGGGGTAGATACCCTTATCACGCAGACAGTCTGGTTTTAGTGGGCTTTTTGGTTATGGTTGGAGGAAACTTCAATGTATGCCTTTAAAAAATTATAGAATCTTAGAATGATGGTTGGAAGGTGATCTTGACGATTATCTAGTTCCACCCCCGTGCTGTGGGCAGGGCACACTTTCCACTAGACCAGGCTGCTCAGAGCCCCATCCAAACCGGCCTTGAACACCTCAGGGATGGGGCATCCACAACTTCCCTGGGCAGCCTGTTCCAGTGCCTCACCACCCGCACAGTCAAGAAATGTTTCCCAATATCGAATCTAAACCTACTCTCTTTCAGTTCAAACCCATTCCCCCTTATCCTGTCACTACGCGCCCTCGTAAATAGCCTTGCTCCATCCTTTTTGTAAGTTCTCTTCTGGTACCTGGAAGGATGATATCACCAAAAAAAAAAAAAAAA
>VZRH01002836.1:343834-377952 GCA_013397555.1 Urocynchramus pylzowi | reverse complement strand
GAATAAAAGAATTCCTTTTTTTTTTTTTTTTTTTAGCTCTTTTTATAACGATGACTGATTTGAAGATGTGCTGGATTTATAATTATTTGCTTTCTAAACATTTAAATCTCTACACTAGCACTGCTTTTCATCGCTTGCTGGTTTATTGTGGTGGTGTATTAAGCTGAGCAGGTAGGAGAGAAGCTTACTTGCTTGCAAAGGGAAATCAGATTTTAAAAGCATTTACAAAAGGATGGCTGGTGTCTGCTTGCATACTTGCTGGCATATTTTAAATTTGGCCTTCATAAAATTCTATTGGACATTTTCTAGATTACTGATACCAAAGTGTGTATTTAACAGCTTCCCACATCAAGTTAAGCAAAGATTAATGTGACCATTTTTTCTTGTTCAGCCCAACTTTTGAGACATTTTTGGTTGCACTAGCTGGTCACGCAGCCCATGCAGTTAAGCAATGGGTTAACTGTTTCCTTGTGACAGTTCCTCAGTTGCTATAGATTAGCAGAGCTGACTTCAGCAGAACCAGATCTATTTCCAGCAGCTCAGGATATGGTCTCTTGAGCTATATTACAATTAAACAAACTTGTTCAATTAGCAACAATTACTTTTGACAGTGAAAGGATAATAGAGGATTTTGCTTACAGGTGTCTCCCTTTGATCTTAGTCCATTGAACCGTTTAATGATTCTGTTTTGTTTGGTGCTGCAAGCTATCAACTAGACAAAAAAAAATTAGTTCTATCATTTTCAAAGGTCTTTGCCATTAAATGTTCATGACTAAATCTATTTGTGTGTGACTTAGGAGGCAGCAGCAGCAAGAAGAGCTGCAGTGAAAAACAGCGAAATGAGAAGACATGCAAGGTGCACAGAGGAGGCTGAAAAAGGATTGCCTGATGACAAAGCTGCAGCATGAACAGTCAGAGAAATAAATCAAAGAATGGTTTTGCTTGTTCTGTTGGATTTTCCTATATTTGTGCAGGGGGCAGGGTCATATGCTTAGGATTACAGCTAATGTGCCTTTCAAACAAAAAAAGCCATTCTCTGGGGTTTATATTTTCTGTTCTCCAAACTCGTGAATTCAATGTTGAAGTCATTAGCAATTTATGGGAAAAGATAAATCTCCCTTCAGGTCTCCCTGACTGGACCTGAAGGATCTAGATGCAATATTTCCCCAAATGACAGCTTGATGCCAATCCTTATCTCTAGCTACCTCAGCCTGGTTGCATGCTATATTAAAAAAAAAAGCTGAGAGTAACGTAGTTACTGAAGACCAATACAGACACACTGACATTCTTTAGAACAAGTATTTTATATTAGGCAGACTTATAGATAGCTATAACTTTTTTTAAAATTTTCAGGAATACTCCGTGCCCATGTCTGCTGTCTTACTTCACTGTCATGAATAGTACATATGTGCATAGTAATTCATAATGAATCATGTTATTAGCAATTAGTATCTGATAAAATTTCAAGTTTATTGGAAAATTGAAACCACTGGTAAGGATTTATATTTTCATATAAATTATATTTAGCATTATTCATACTATTCAGTTCTGTCTTTCCCAGAATAATATGAAAACCCTATCACAATGATTAACTATATGTGTTTCTGTTATTATTCTGACAGGTTTATCAGAACAGTGTATTTCAGATTTCTGTAAATTATAATAAGATATGACAGTCAGGCTAGATAAGAAAGGATAAACATCTTCTAGAAGGAAAATTGGAATAGTTATATATTGTATTTGGTAAGACAGATCTCATTGGAAAGAAAGATGGGAAAAAAATATAACCATTGCAAGGCCATAGACAATTTTAACAACAGATTCTACTTATTTTCCACTTGGCAACCATTATATTAGCTATGGCATAGGGCAATCAAATATAAGTAGAAAACAGGAAGTTCTTTCACGTTGCAGGCGACTGTAATGGGTATTGCAAACAAAACCTAGTCATTTTTATTTGTCCCTTTCATTGTGCTAATGAGACTCTCTTGCTTATAAAAGGGTTTCACTTGGCTATTCAGCTTTCTTCCAGTTTAGAAATTGGCTAGTACTATATAGTTGTATTGTATGTTTTAGCACCTGTTGTTATGGTCATTACTCAGGGATAGTGACAATTGCCCTTTGGTCTTTTGTACATGTTGTTCTTTCCAGCCTCTCTATGGTGTATTGTTTTTCGGGCTCTGGACCTGTCATCTTCCCAGCCTGAATAATTTTCTCGCTGTAGGACAGTTAGTGTCTCATCAGTCAAATACTTCACTCTGGAAGTGATTTATTCAAAGCCGTGGGGTTTTACAAAACTATCCAGATCACTTTCCTGAATGACACAAATGATACCATTACTAAATATAATACAGAGGGATTTATTGCACTGGCTGCTTAATAATAAACTGCAAGTTCAATTGCATGGTATCAGATATCGGTGCTTTCTGTCCTATTTATTTCAGTACCTGTGAGAATGCTGTGTGAGGCCAGGGGACAGAGGGAGCACTGAGGGATGGGCTAACATGCAGCTGGAAAACTGGGCAGCACCCAGAGAGCACATCCCCTAGCAGGACCTCTGTGAGCAGAAGGCTCCATTAAGATGGCATGGGCCTGCTACAGCTTCATTCCTGCTCCATGATCTCATGTACCAAATCAGAGGATCTGTGTAAGTGCTGAATACATGTGTGTGCTGGATCCCCAGCTGCAAGAGAAGGCCAGGCAGGAGCCAAGTGTGGGAGCTCTGCAAGCCGTGCGAAATACCTGGCAGGTCTGAAGTCTAAATTCAGTTATGTAATGGATGTGATTACCACAGACTAGCATCTTGTACATTCACTCACATCTTTTAGATAAAAGAGATAGAAGGCTGTAACCACATTGTGCTTATTATGCCAGAAACAACAAGAAAATGAACAAGAACAGCAAGAAACAGCAAGAAAATGAACGCCATCAGATATTTTCAATTTCTTTGCTAAGGACAGAGAGAATATGGTAATAATATCCCAAAAAAAGATAGAGACTGTTATAAAAAGTCACCTAAATCCAGAAAAGAATCCTTTACTATAAGTAAAATGAGAGGTTACACTTCATGTCAGAATGCCTTTATGAAACTGGTCATAGCTGTCAAGTTCAATCTGTAATTAATATATTGTGCTGAATAATGATTGTGTGGATGCATTTGGGGGCATTTTGGTGGATTTAATATGCAAATATTTTGACCAATGTAGACAGTATTATTAAAGATTTTTCCCATAGTTATATTCACAGAGTTATGCAGTTATTTACGGACTCACAGTTGTCTGGTGGACAAGGCTTTCTATAGTTTTGATGAACACTACCTTCATTTTGTCGAAACACTGAGTTTGTAGTCCTCCTCCTCCTCTACATTATTTTGAACTTTCCAGTGAAGAGTTTCAAGCAAAAAGATGACCAAAAATATGGGAAGTTAGCAGAGCTGCCTTCATTTATGAAGAGAATCAAATCCATGTCTCAGTTCTAGTCAGTGGGTTTGACCTCTGTTGACTGTGTAGTTTGAGGTCCAGCCACAAATGTTTTTAACTTCCCATTAGGTAGAGCATTCAGTAAAATCCTAATTTATTAGTTGCATTACTGATCTTCCCTTACTGAAGCTGTTGTTTGTCAGACCACATTGAAAACGAGGATTTTGTTTTTCTGTGTTGAACTGTCCTGAATTTATTTCTTCTCTTTTTATATGGAATAACATAAATCAAACATGAGTTTTTAGACAGCTGATTGTCTGTCCAAAATAGATGGAGGCAGTACAAAAGGAGGTATCCTTATTTGTAGTTTTTATCCTAAAGACATGAAAAATACGGGGTTGTTGTCTAGAAAGTACTTCCACTTTCTCTAAGAACATTATAGTCAGATGGAGACAAGTATTCCATAATTTGCAGCTTGATAATCAGCTTGACAATTCTTTAAAATCATGGTCTAAACACACTCCAAAAGAATGAAAAGAGTGTAAGAAAGTATTAAAATGTAGATCTTTCTAGGAAAATATAACCCATACTTGTATCACATATATCTAGGGGTTATAACTGATTACCAGATTTGGCTGTTAGTTGGCAGAGCAGGTGGCATGTGCTCAAGGACAAAACTCTTGGTTCTGGAGAGGCCTACAGGTTATGCCAATGATGGCAGAGACCAGACTCACCAGCGCTGAAAGCACTTTGCATTCCAACATGCCAAGTACTGATACACTCAACATTTGAAACTGAATACCTGATGGTGATTTTTTTTTCCATTGGAATTCTTACAATTTTCTTTTCATAATTTCAGTGTATTTTGTTGAATTGTTTCCTTTGTTATTCTATTATTTTACAAGTTACATACAAACTGGGGACTAGGGCCTCCTAGTTGCCTGTATTTGAAGGTACTCCATATCTTTTCAGACATCCCAGAGGATCTCAGGAATCCTCAGGTAGCTGCCAAATGTAGTGTATGATTACTTCTTTCTCAAGAAAGTGCCCAGACAGAGGTGATGGTGGGTTTGCAAGAAACTAGGACATCTCAGAGATCACCAGGTGCCTGTGTACATGTATGTAAATTAGACCTTTGTGATGGATTTTATTTTGCAGAATTATGCATTTGTATAGAGCACAACATCCTATAGTCTTCTCCAAAAACACAACCATCAAAATGCCTAAATACTGGACTGAAAGTAAGCTTAGATTAATTAAGAGACTTTGCAGCATTTTTATTGTTCTTACCTAGACTCTTGCCAAAAAGGTCCCATATCTGTGGGAACTCATATACTTTGAAAAACTGCTGGGATTATTTATATTGTTATCTAGACCCATGTAATTATTTAATTGAATGTAATTTCTGACATAGCATATTCTGTATATTCCCTAATCTTCTAATCTGTATCACATAATTTTAAAGAAAGCTACTGACAAACACCGCGGCCCTCCCAGTTATGCATCATCTGGCAGCTTCTTCAAAAAATCTCAATAATTGAACTGTGTGCAGAAGAATGTGGAAGGCTGGAAGGCATTCATGCACCAGTTCAGTGGACTGGTCACAGCCTACGATTTGCCATGCAGATCTGCCAGCACAGGCAGAACCTAGTGGCAGAATCTGACAAATGGGCAGGCAAATCTGCTGTGCTGTGGGGGAGAGATAAGCAATGCTGTGATGAGACACAAAAACGCAGTAATGTCAGAATTGTGGTCAGGGAATACCATAACCACTGTATCTTGTCTATACTCAATGGAGAGAGGGGGAGGGGGGCAGGAAGGAATATGTATAACAGATGGCCTGAAAGCACCAGTTTTGAATTAATCAGGATGGAGGATTATGAGGATCTAGATGACAGATTTAGTGTATAGATGCAGATATAGAAGCTAGATATGAGAAGTATTACTGTGGTAGGAGTAGCAAGCCATGCACATAGGCTTAGAATTTAGTTGCAAAGGACTATTGGAGGTCACCACACACAACCCCTTGCTCAAAGCAGAATCAGCTGTTAGGTTACTGTGGGTAGTCTTGCTGAAGTCTGAGTATCTTCAAGGATGGATTTCTGCTCTTTCTGGGCAACCTGTTTCTGTCCTTTAGTACTCTCACAGAGGAATTTTTTTCTGTATCCACTCAGAGTTCCCTTTATTGCAACATGACGATTGTATTTTCCTTGTGCAGCTCTGAGAAGAGTCTGGTTTCATCTTTCTGTAAACCCAGTTAGGCTGTTGAAAGCAGAAACTGGATTCCCACTTAGTCATCTCTCCTCCAGACTGAACAAACCCAGATACCGCAGCTTCTTCTTGTATGTTGTGTTTCTGGTCCCTTAAACATCCTGGTGTCTGTCTGCAGGACTTGGTCCAGTATGCCTGTGTTGTTCTTGTACTGTGGTTGCCAAAGCTGGACATGAGTGTCAAACAGAGGGGCCCGCTCCGTTCTGTGAGCCAGGAGGCCGTGCTGCTGCTCGTGCAGCCCCTGTGGCATCAGCACTGCTGCTGCACTGACAGCCAGAGCCTGGAAACAGGGAAGCTGCAGAGAAATCATCTTTGTAACCCTAGTTTCTGAGAACCATTAAAAAAAACCAGATGTCATTAGGGCCCTTTTATATCTATCATGATGTTGGATAACTCATTTAAAAAGACAACTGAGAGTTGTCCTAGCATGGGTGAGTTGCCTAAATTGTCTAAAGGAAACTGTAACTGCAGTGCTCGAGGATAATATGTGGTGATTCATCAATTGTTTTTTTTGCTAACAAAACCTGAAGTTAGGGAATTCACCAAGGCATACAATGCAAGGACATTGTGAAGTCTGAATAATAAGAGAAAAGTTATACAAAAGTTATACAAACCAAAAAAAAGGGTGAATTTTTTATCCAGTGAAAAATAAACAGCCATATGTATTTTAAATCCAGTTTATCTAAAGTCTAGTGTATGAAAATTCAGTTGGTCCATCCATGACTAAAAAGAAACAAATATTTTGTTTTATAAAATTCTCCATAAAAATGGTATAACAACTTTATCTGTAAATATTATGACTGGAGATTATTCTCTAGATATGAGGACATGAATGTAAAATATGTGAGTAGCACAGTATAACTAATGGTGTTTATCTTTACAGGATTCAGGCAAGAATCATATATATTAGGCTTGTTTTCCATTTACAGTGCTATTGTGAAATTGTTGAATGTCTCTTGAAAGATGCTGAGGACCCTCAGTTGCCACTGTTGGACTTTGACTTTAATTTCAATATATATTTTAAAGGACTATGTGAGCTCTTAAGATGCTTAGTATACTGAAATAAACGTGCCTTAAAATATTGCTCTTTTCAATACAAAGCAGATGGTGCAGATCCCTGATGTAACTTAATCTAAAGCAGCCTTGGTCTTTGTCTGTAGTTCTGTCATAATTTATTTTCTTTTGTATGTAGATTCTATTGCAGACTGAAATCACAAGGCAGAAGTCAGAGGTATGTGGAAACCTTCATTTCCACTTTTTAATCCCTGACCAGTAATACTTGGTTGAATTTTCCGTGTTCCCTTTTGACAAGTATCATGGAGGATCTCTTTTAGGCTTTGCATCAGATTAATTTTAGGCTCCATCATGATTTCTTTCTTCATTTAGTATTTGCAATCTACAACAGCAGAAGTTGCTGTGCTGCTAGGTGGCAACCTTCTGATTCTGTGAGGTGCACTAATATCAGCTCTGGAAGTATAACACTCTGTATTTTCTTTCAGTTGTTTTAGTTCTGATTAAATCAGCATAAAATCAGAATTAGACTGGCAGAATTATGGTGGATTTGAGTTCACTTATGTATTTATTTATATTTCAGTGACTCCACTTTTAATTCTAGGTGATATACCAAGCTAAAAAAAAAAAACCTGCAAAATTTAATCTGATATACAGTACATTAATAAAATAAAACTACATTTGGAGGATTTAAATAAACCATCAGTAAAAGCTGCATGATGGAATTTTACTCTTAACTAAGCAGAGATATGAAAACCAATGTCCTCAACCCATTTCAGAGTCTCTGTGATGGCAGGTCTCCCACCTCTCCCTGCTTGCAACCCTACTGTCTGTAGTGCCCTACAGTTAAAGCAACAGAGAGATGAGCCTAAGTGTTCAGGTGTAAAAATTGTGATAACACAGCATATATTTTTTTCACAGGTCTAAAATACCTGTCCTCTGGTTTGCATGACAGAGGCTACTGTCTAATGGCAAAGAGCTCTCTACTATTTCCACATTAGCAAGTAATTTGGTGCCATAAAAGGAAGAGTTATTGAACTGAACAGTTCTGAGGCCTGTACATCTACATTATGTGCAGTCCAGGGTTTCACTGTGCAGCACTTTGGAGTTGGACTGCCAAATCCCCACAATCATCATGAGCACAGATACAGTCTGAAACTCTCTGAGGCTGTGTCTAATTTAGCAGATTGTGTGCTGCAAGAAGAGCAGGCCTGCAGATGGAAGTAGCTGGTGCTGAGGACCACACTCTGTGTGTTTCAGAGGGTGAATTTCAAATTGGATCTCATCTGATCTTACACACTGAATATCCATTAATAGCTGCAGTGCCCTAGGTGAAACTGAGGTACATTTTCTAGTTTAGTTTCACCTACAAGGAATCCAGTTCAGGCTCTCTGAGACTCCTCTTCAGTGCAAATCAAAGAGTGGGGCAGCCAGGAGATCTTCAAACACACACTTTTGATGGAACTGACTCACTGCAATGTCATGATGCTCTGGAGCAGCAAGAACTGTTACAGTCTCACTTGTCCCCAGCAGGGCTGAAGTGAAACTGGTGGCCATATGGAGCACCACCACCAGGTTAGACATCCCTGAAAGGAAACCCAGTTTGTGTAAACACTGTTCTGTCGACAGTGTGCAAGAATTGCATTGCCTCAAAACACAGCACTAATAGAAATGCAGTTGTAGCCTGGATTTTGTGGCAGAACATTCAATTCTTCTTGGCATCTAAAATGGAACTGAAGCAGACCAAGCCTCTGCACTGGGACTTGGGAGGCAAGGATGAGAGGGATTTTTGGAGATGGGTTTGAAAATTAATCTGTGTGCAGACATGACAATCCAGTGCCTTGACACAGTCCTAGGCATTCAATGAGATCATACACCATGAATTTTTCCCTCTGTAGAATAACACTGGTGGAAGAACTTCCTGGTATTTCTGAGCTCCTTCTAGCCTGGAAGAACAGGGGCAGTGCCTCCTGGAAACAGGACAGTGCTTCATTCCAGAATTCTGGGTACAGTCATGTGTGTGGGTTTGTATTGTTTTGTTTTGTTTTGTTTTGTTTTGTTTTTTTAATTGTTTGGTTGCTTGGTTGTTTTTGGTTTTTGTTTGTTTGTTTGTTTGTTTGTTTGTTTGTTTTGTTTTGTTTTGGGTTGGGTTTTTTTGAAAACACAATTGCCATTAGGTAAAAATTCAACATGAAAGTTCTTCAACTGCTGGTGGGAGAAGGTCACAGGTGTATAATGGCCTACAGCTTAAGTGTAAACAGGTGGCTCTGTGTTTAAGGACTGTTATAGCTGTTATGAAGAAGACAAAAGTCTTTAATTACAAATTCTTTTTCTTAGCATGAAAAAGTCCTATTATAAAACACACTCACTTTGGCTTTTTTTTTTGAAGTGTTAATCTATCATTCTTTACACGCTATATTTTTTTCCAACAAAATATATCTGGTCCCAAGAATAATTATAATTCAATAACTGTAATATTTGCCTCACAAGCAAAAGAAAGATTTTTATGTATCTAGACCAAATATTAAAATTTAATGCATTATACTGTTTGGCTAAGTAATGTCATAGGTAAAATAGAATGTGTTCATGTTCTGGGCCTTGTATGAGACATCAGGACAATCCAGTAGAAAACTATTTATAATTATGGAAAGCAATAGGCAAAGACAACTGTTTAATGTCAGTTTTGATTAGCAAGTCATTATAATTTTATCTAACTGCATTTTCTTGATTTTCTGATAGTTTTTTAAAGCTTAATTTTCAAGTACCAAGCAAGTTGTTAATCAGATCATATTCCCTCCCAGTGATTCCACTGAAACCAATCCAGACAAACATACTTTTTTGTAACTTTGAACATTTTGGAAGGCTGTTTTCACATTAAATTAGCAATCATTAATAGTTGTTTTAAAAATGCAATGATTTTTGATCCATGCTGCTATTCAGAAACTCTTTATTTTACAAACTTGCACATCAAAACTTAAGAATGGTTTTAAAAAATGCTCGAGCTCAAACAAGATTTTTTGAATAGTTAATTCTATCTCTTGAAGTATTTTGTTTTGTTTTATATGAATCTACACACCTGCCCTAATGTTTGCTATGTAATAATTTTGTTTTCTTCTTTAGTGGCATAGACCTGACCCATTAAACAGAAGTCATAGGATGGCATTCACTCTGTTAGAAACAGAGCAAAGAATTTCTGTACAAGTATTAATTTGGGACAGGAGTATGCATAGAAGTGCTAAAGCCAGAAACTAAATTTCTTCAAAACCATAATCATATAGACACCTGATTTGCTTACATACAGTGCTTTATAAATAGTTTTTAATAGAGATCCTATTGTTTTTCCTGTGTAAATTAATGGCAACATATCTGTTGATTTATGGAATTTCAGGATTAGATCTAAGTACTAAGGTAATTATAACAAAGACATGTAGGCTTACAGTAAAACAAAGAAAATTCTAATCTGTTGATTGATACATTGTGGCAACTGTTTAACCAGCTTGCTTGTTAATAGCTGTCAGCTAACAAACACCACTTTAATTAGTTTAATCAAGAACCTTATTTGGAGAAGTGATAGCTGAAATTGTCAAGTGCTGTACAAGCTGAATATGCCAGAGCTCTCCTGGTCACCCAGAGTGTGAGTGAGGTCAGGCCAAGCAAATCTCTGATGTATAAGATGTATTGTTTGTTTGTTTGTTTGTTTGTTACCCCTCACTCCTCATCCTCTCAGAGAATTGAACCTGGCACAACTTGCTCTTAAACTTGCCCATTAACTTCTTAATAGAAGAAATGTCCTACATCTGTATAGACACTGTCTTTTTGGAGAGGCAGACGTGCTTCAGGTACTGGAGTGCTAAGGAATGGTCAGCTTTTGTACAGTAGAAATGGTGTTTATGTGCATACACAGCAGTGTATGTATGTAGGTAGGGCAGATATTTTCAGGGGGGCTATGGAGAAATGGAAGTGCATGTGCTGCACATCCTGGCCTATTTAATGGTGCAGGAAGCAAGGAAGGAGGGATAATCTGCACTTAAAACAATGTGACAGAGACAAAAGAGAACAATGTTTAGGATCACCAGCATAGGATGAATTTCAGAAGCTTTTATCTTTGATGAAATGTTGCTTTAATTGTTTCTCTTTGAAATGTGCCTCATTTCTGATGGCTGTTTGTGAGGAGAAGTAGCAATGTTCAGCGCTTAATGCATTGGATGGAGAGATCTGGGATTTATCTGTCTCTGATTCCCTGTGTGATCTCCAGTTAATCATTTCCTCTCCCTGTTGCAGTTTCCTTATCTGTAAAGTGGAGTTAATAATCCTTTCTATCACCCAGTGAATAGTGAAGTTAGACAATTCAATTAATAGTTGTAAAACTAATTTAGCTGCTGGGGCATAAAATGATAAAAAATGTAAGGAATTATTCAAAAGTGTGGTAAGCTATCACTGTCCAAAGCTGAGGCACAAATGTTCTGCAAATGTTCTGCTTCGTATTTTTACCAAATTCTGCTAACTTACTTGCATCACCATTTGTCTTTCTCTTCACTTGATGTATTTATATTATTGTAAGCAAAATCTTTTCATATGGAGTATTACATTAGCTAACTGCTAATGTTAAACAAGATTAAAGGTATGGGCCATACGCTACGTCAGTAGAACACCAGTGATCCTAAGTTTGAAGTTGAGACCCACTGAGCTATTGGGTGAATTTGGCTTCGTCTTTGGTGTGGTTTTATTTATTTTTTTTAGCCAAATAAAATATTATCAGACCATGGACTACAAACAGTATTTCACACTGGTACTAATTTAGTATATTTTGATTTTCCATTGTAATAACCATAATCCTGAAGACTGCCAGAGACATTAATATCGCTTAAAGCTTTCTGTTTACTAGTGAGCCATCCAGGTTTCCATAGAAGTAAACAAAAATCCATTGTGTCCTTAGATGATTGTTTCTCTGCATGCAATTGTGTGGAGAGGAGGAAGGCTAAAAGCAAGTACAGTGTTCTGTTAGCTGCCTGGCTTCAATATGCATGTTGCAATAGGAGCAATAAGGGGTATACTTGTGGAAGTAGGCCTTGTTGAAATTATAAGGCTTTACAAAAAGATCGAGATATTGCAGAGACTTGAGGGATGAGAACACAGAATCATAGAATCACAGAATCATTGAATATGCTGAGTTGGAAGAGGCCTATTGTAGGATTATTGAGTCCAACTGCTGGCCCTGCACAGGGCACTCCAAGAATCACACCATGTGCCTGACAGCATTGTCCAAAGACTTCTTGAACTCTGTCAGACTTGGTGTTGTGATCACTTCCCTGGGAAGCTGTTCCAGTGCTCAACCACCCTCTGGGTGAAGAACTTTTCCTGATATCCAACCTAAACCTGACCTAACTCAGCTTCAGGCCACTCCCTCGGGTCCTGCCACTGGTCACAAGAGTGAAGAGATCAGTGTCTGCCCCTCCTCTTCTCCTTGTGAGGATGTTGAAGACCACAATGAGGTCTCCCCTCAGTCTCCTCCAGGCTGAGCAGACCAAGTAACCTCAGACACTCCTTATAATGCTTCCCCTACAGACCCTTCACCATGGCTCTCCTTTGGACACTCTCTAACAGCTTTATATTGTGGGGCCCAAAAATAGCTCTTCAGAATGCTGGGAGAACAGATTGCAAAATCTGTGATAAAAACCATTATTGAAACTCCCCCCCCCCACCAAAAATGTATCAGTTATTATCTGTGATACTTTTCCTGAATATTATGCTGCTTCATGACATCAGCATCAACACCAGCAGTCCCTGTCCCTGTCTACCTTTCTGGTCTACACTGGCAGTACTTGAAGTGTCTCCTGATGGAGATGAGGATTGCTGGATCTGCTCCTCCTTGCTTTCAAGGCTGATTTCGTATTAGCCCCAGGCTAAGCAAATGATACTTTGTGGGAATGCAGAGTGAGATGCAGCCTCTCATGCATGAAACATCAACAGAAGTGGCCAAGATACAAAAACTGCTATGACCAGATCTAAGACTTGAGTGTGCCTCCCATATTTCAAGCTGAAGGATGAGCTTTAGGCAAGAGCTTGAAGTCCCCAGTGAATGAGACTTGCATCATTTCTGAGCTTTGAGTGACTAGGGCAGAAAGAGCAGAGACCACAGGAGATGGCAGGGAAAGTCAAGCTGTTGCATGTATCCAACACTTACAGTGTTAAGAGAAGCAAGTAGGGTAATATGTGTTCCTAGTATGGTGGTACAATGTTGGTTTTGTCTATAGCAAATGGATAAACAACATTTCAAGTACCTAATTCACTGTGCTACGAGTGTTCCGCCCTATAGGTCAGCAGATGATTGTGACGCAGGGCAGAGATCAGCACAGTTGTCATGGTCAGCTGATACTTTCTGTTATAGATATTTTTTTTCTGTTATAGATTTTTTTCTCTCCTGTTACTTGTAGCTTTTCACATCCCCAGCATTTGTGGCTAAAAAGGACCATCTTGCACAGAAAAAAAAATATTCAGACAGTCAATTTTCCTTTCTTATAAGATTTGTAAATTCTTATACACTCACAGATTGCTCATGTTCAGTAGAGAAATTTGCATTTTGAAACTAAAAAATGTGCAAATTCCACTTTCCTTAGGGTAGTCACATGTCTGACAGCTCCCAGGATTGCCAAGACTTCACAAGAGCATCTTTGCAGCCTGAGGACTCAGAGACAAAGCTGAACTTTCTTTATGTTGAGCTATACTTTGGAAGAGCTGAAGCTGAACTTGAAACTGATCCTGTCCTATGTGAAATCCATTGATACACACAATAAATAAGAAAACACATGCAGTTCTGGGTTAAGAAGTACTGAGAGCTGAGGGTATTTTACTAGGGAACTTACAGAGTGACTGCAAGCTTGCCCTGTGCTTGTACAATTTCCCAGGCATGTATACCATCAGTGGACAAAGGTAATGAGCCAGAAAAGCCAGTGGAATAGGAAAGTATGAACCAAAAAAAGCTGACAGAACAACCAAGAGGCAAGCAGGAGTCTGGCAGTCTAAACCATTACAAAAGTGGTGCAAATATACCTGCAAATGTTTTTTCTTTAATTAAAAACATATTTCATGACAAAACAGTATATTCATAAAATCTCCACTCAGTCCTATAAATAACATTCCAAGTCAGGATGACTTCTGAGCCTCTTCTCTCTACTCAGGGGCCTCTCTCTCTCAGATTATTGTATTATTAGTTGTGGCAGCTACTGAACCTTTGAGATAGATACAAGAAGAGTGAGGGTGGCTATATAAAAGCAGCTGCATTCTAGTATAATCATCAAATTGGGTTGAGGTGATACCCCAGAAGTTCTGTCCCATAGAGACTATTCCATACAATGCCTATAGGACCCGAAATATCAATTAAACTATAAGCTCTCCAAAATGCTGTGAGGTTTGGGGGATTTTTCGCCCTTGAAAAAACACTCTAGATGACACTCTAGTGATCCATCTAAAAAGGCACATGATCACCCACTGAAGTATAAAAATCAAGTGCACATTTTCAAAGTCATAAAATAGAAGCATTTGGAATAGAAGTAATTAAAAAGACAGCCAGTATACTTCCTGTGAGGAAATTAATTTCTCTTGTTTGTATCATTGACCTGTCCTTACTGTTCCCTGTAACAGGCACCAAATGCCAGATGCCTAATAGTGTTACTCTTTCTAGGTTGCCTCATCAGAAACAAATCTTTCCCCACATGTTGTTTATTGTGGTTTGGTTTTTTTAAGCAGGCTGATCTTTCTTCATGGCCAGAACTGACAGTTTCCAGTGACTCTTTTATAGCTGATATACAGGTAAGGCTTTGGGAGAGCTTCATCTCTAATTTTGGATGGCAACAGCAAGAGGTGTCTGTCAGACCAAGTCATCCTAACCTCCTCTCTTATCCCACTGAGAGGAAACAGAAACTTTCCAATCATGGTCCAGCTGTCCTGCTACAATGATAATTAGATTTTCAGTGCTTAGAAAGGAGTCCAGGTGACTAGTTCAGATGAAGAAGTCTTCTGAATTGAAAAGAACACCCTCTATTGAAATTAAAATCTCCCTGCCCTTTGCTATTTGATATGTTTTAGTATCAATGGGCTTCTAAGCACAAAAGCAAAGCTTTTAGAGAACTACAACCTCTCAAATGAGGANATGTGAATCCCACACATTATTTCCTGTGTTGGGGTCGAGGAGAGGAGAGGAGAGGAGAGGAGAGGAGGGGAGGGGACATGCCTTAATTTTCCAGATCCAGATATTCTTAAAAGAATATTTGCAGAGTAAGTATGTTCTGAGTAGATGAACTCAGAACACTAACAGAAAATATATGTGAAATTATGCATTTCAGTATGTGAAAAATAAAGTATTATATACTTCCCTGAGCATTTATTTTCTATAGCCAAAAAATAGTAATAATGCAGGAAAATTGGCATAATTTTCTGAATATAATGGAAACTCTGAAAGTGCTTCAAAAATTCATTAAATGAGACCTCAAATAATTGCTTTGACAAGGAAAGAAAAAAGTTGAACTTACTTTTTTTGGCATTTCTCTTTGGTACAGCTACTGTTTCCATTTCAACCAATGTCTTGAAAGTGGCAATTCACTGTAATAATCTAATCTCAAGAAAGCACAATTTAACCTGAGACCATAAAAACTATTGAGTGTTATTATAAGCTATTAAAAAATGTCTGTGATATGAAGAATAGGATATTCTGTTCTGTATGAAGTGAATGGTGAGCCCAGGTGTACAAATTTAACAATGAATTGAGATTAATTTTCCTTTACATTTTTTTGCATTTGCGATACTCATTATCCAACCAAAATTTAAAGAGACCACTAAAATATTTAGAATCATCAAAATTTCATAGCAATTTGTGACATAAATGTAAGTTGAAGATGTGCTTCAGATGCTTGGGTTTTATCTCGGCTATCATCACTTGATTATTCAGGTTCATTAGTTAGTCGAATTACAGAAATGTCATTGAAGTCACCTTGTAAATGTCAAGCTGAATGTCAGCTGACAGCTGAAATGGTGACATTACTGAAATGCTTCATATGAGGGTACTTTTTGTCACAATAAAAATGTTTTCTGTCCACTGAGAGAGCTGTGACTCAATGGTACCTAATTTTACACATATAGAAGAACAGAAAGGACGGTTTCTGCTTTCAAAGGCTGCAGGGGAAACAATTTCATGAATCTCAGTATGAAAATCTATTGTAGAACCTCTTCAACATTTCAAGTTGCACACTTCAAAATAATTGATTTGCATGTTATTTAATATTACATTGGTGACTTTTGATGAAATGAAATCAATAGGTTTATGTTCCAACCTCAGTGTTTCTTTTTCTATATTAGTAAACCCCCTAATTTGGGGATGAGGGGGTTAATTCCACCCTATTTATCTAATTGTCTACCCATGCTGAAACAAGCAGAGCAGCAGCACTGCACTTGACTATAAAGTGGTGGAGTTTTTGATTCTGCTGGCACACTGGAAGGCTTTTGGGCCATTGTGCAAATTACAGTATAATGCAATACCCTAGAAGAAATAATTATATCCAGCCTCTGTGAGCCAGAAATCTCACACAAAAAATTTGAGCCTTTTAATTTGGTTACATATATTTCATGAAATGCAGTTCTTCCAAAGCTATTGGAACCAGGGGGAGCAATATGATTATGGCTCTATTAATACATTTTTCCACTTAAAAACTGGGATCAGATCTGAATAGAACAAAGGATGAAGTACAATTTGAATGCTAGAGACTGGTGTGCCGGATAATGTGAAGGGAAAAACAGAGTCAGCACATGAGTGACTGCTCAGTGCCTTTGCATGTCCTGAGTATCTGCTCCCTAAGCTGCCCTTTCAACAGCAATTTATACATTACGAGTATGACAGGTAATACTGAATCATTCCCCATTAATTTTTCCAAATCTTTAGAAAGGATAAGAAATAATATTACTGTATGTGTGATGGAGGAAGGTGGTCTTTGTTGTTCTTTTTACCATTCCTTTAAAATAAGACATGAAAAAGCTACTTTGCTTTGTTATGGCCAAGGCAGATTCAGATTAGTTATATACCAATGCAGTTCTCATGTCTTTTGAGTATCTTTTCTTTTTGACAAATTTGTAGCCAGCACTGTCGCAGGTTCCTATATTGCAAAAGATGAAGGATGTATTCTTGTTAATTTAGCAATATTGAGTTGTACCTTATTTAGCCATTAGCATTCTTTGATTTTAGTAGCAATATTTGGAGAACGAGGTGTCCAAATTTGGCTGTTTGCAAGGGAAGGATGCATCCAAGCCTCTGAAAGTGCAAAAAGCCAGCAATGTTTCAAAGAGTACAAATGGGACACAGAGGCAGTGTGCCACACTGGCCTCTGAAACCAAAACTGCAGTATCATCACGGTGTGCATGATATTTGTAAGATGCCACTAATCTCAAAAGGCTGAAACTTCCATACAGTAATGGCATTTTAATTACATGTGATTCTCAAAATTAGTGAAACTACAGTGAAATATGTCTAAATTTCTATTCCTAAAACAAAAGAGTGGAAGAAACAGAACTTTGCACATCACAGGAGGTGTCAAGCAAATTTCAGGTTATTCCATTTCATTCTCACAGATGCTGAGCAATTAATCCACACCTTTAATCGCAGTATAATAAAAGAGATACAGAGATAGAGAAATACAGTGTCTGTAGAGAAACAGAAGGGTCTTAAAAAAATTGTTGACTCTCTCTGCATGTCCAATGGCAAACGGAAAACCTCCAAGTTTACTGTTTGAGAAACAGTATGTTTACTGAAAGAGAACATACTCCTAAAGATGGTGTTTTAGAGGAGTAGTGCTGATGATGGCTCCAGGCTATTGTGGCCAAAACACACCTCAGAGTATGCCTAAGGCTGTGATTCCCTGATAAATTACCCTGCCTACCTCCTCTGTTGTGCTGGTGTTGGTACTCATCTGATCCACAGTGTACCAGTTCAGGGACTTACTCAAGCACAAAAAAATGATGGTTTTCTGAACTGGATCTCCCCAGACTGAGCCATGCAGCAGTGGTAGCACAAGGGAGGGAAGGGGGAACAGAGTGGGAGGGGAGGGGTGAGGGGTGAAGAATTGCTAGATTGTGATGGAACTTCAGCATAAGTGAAAGTTAAGACAAAAGATTAGTTAGTGACATGTTTATACTTGTTAAGGTTATAAGGGACCTCTGGAGGTCATCTGGTCTAACCCCTCTGCTCAAGTAGGGACACCAAAAGCCAGCTGCCCAGGAACACATCCAGAATGCTTCTGAATATTTACAAGAGGGAAGTTCTTCTCCAATTACGCCAAGAGTTATGTTTTTTATTTCAAAATAAGTTTTCTAGGAGTACAACGAATTCATGTGAAGCTGACAGATAGATGTTGCTCCCCTGAAAGGAATGAGTACATGGCCAAGTGGTTTTATGAGAAATGCTTTGAATATCTGCAGAAATTTTCAGATTTGGGACTTGCAGAAGTTTGGCTTCTCCTCACATGGAAATGTTTTAAGAATTGAGTAGTCCAATTTTAGCTTGGGAAAACTGTTCCCAAAGATCAAGATTTTAATCCAGACAACAATGCTTTGGAACCCCAAATCAAGTCTTTCTCTAACATCAGCAATTGTCCCACTAGGTACAATTAGAGCTGCTGCTGGTTTGGCAGAAATCAAGCCTAAGGGGCTGAGCTTGCAACATGACATCTCTCCTTGTAGTAGGGTAAGTGTTGGGTTAGCCCAGATGGCAATGAAGTGAGTGTTCTCTGCAGAAAAAGGGAGGGAAAGGGAGGGCATCAGAGGGGGGTCTTTAAAGGTTGTGTGTCATCCAAAGAGACACACAAAGCAGATTCCAGTCTGAAAGGGGAAAACTTAAAAATTTGAACAGAGCAAACCAAGCCATAGGTTGTAGACTCTTTAAGATGATTGTATTGAACAGTTGTCCATTGTACCTGAAATACATTGCCTGAAATTCAGAGATCTCAAGAAATGAAGAATTTGAATCACGTAAATCATCTGATAAACAAGGTAACTTTTTAGAATATTACTAAAAGGGTCGAGGATTAAAAGGCATTAGTAAACCTAATTACTTAGGATCAGATCTCTAAGGGTTTTGACAATGGTGTAAAGAAAGAAGCTTGAACTTAAGGCTTTTTTGTACATGAGCAATAAAGTCCTTCACTGGGTGAAGAGAGCTGGAGTAGAGCAGTGGCTGTGGTGAGACCATCCCACATGCCAGGACAAGGGGCCTCTGGGCAAGCATAAAGCCCTGCCTCTTGGCAGGAGGCAAACAGGAGCAGGCAAGCACAGGATTCGCCCATATTGTCACAGATTGGCAAAGACTTGTGCCCTGCTTGCCAGAAGATACTGATTCATGTTCCTGACTGCCATTTACTTGCATGGCAAATTTATTCTAACCTCTCAATGTCTGTTTTTCCCATCTGCTGAGAATCAGTTAATTAAGAATTCAAGTGTAATTTGTTCCATGCTTTAAAAAGCTGATATAATACATAAACACTAAATAATACTAGTAACTTCCTTTGGGATACATTATAAACTTTTCCTAAGATAGCAACAGGTCTTATATGTCCTGTCAGCTAAAACTTCAGGTTTCTCTCAGCAGGCAAAATGTACATCCTGGAAATTTCCACAATGTTGGAAATTTCTCCTTATCAGGAAGCTAACAATGCCCAAACTGGTTGTTTCTAGCCTTAGAGATGGGAGGTACATGGTTTCATTTAATTTCAGACATTAAGGCTGCCTGCTCCCTCTTTTTTCATCACAGCAGCTTCCCATTCTGTAGTCACTTGCTATGCACTGAGACCCTGCTGTATCTGACTTCATAGCGGCCCAAGGGCTTACCTCCTTTTGGAAGGAAGGCCTTACCTTTAAGCCATCAATTTTTATTTTGGGTAAAATTCTCCTCAAGCAGAGTGATTTTCCTGAATAAAAATCAAAAGAACCAGTCCTCAGATGCCATTATTCACATTTTATTCACTTTAGGTACCAGCTTGAAGTAGTTTTAGCACAGGATAGCTCTTTTTCAGGTAGTTCTTTTTATCTGAATGTTTTTCAAGTGCACTTCTGCTCAGGTGAGAAATGTGTAATCAATGATACTTTCCTACTCCTCAGATGCCTCCTTTGTATATATTTGGTGAGATGACTCTTTACTGAAGTGGTTGAAATATTGTTACAGTGCTTCACTACCTCCTACAGCCCAGAACTCATCTTTCTGAAAGGACTTGGGGTGTGACTAAAACTCTTTACTGAGGTCCAGCCCAGTCAGTTCATCAGGTGAAGTCAATGGGGGCACCATTTATGCTGCTGAACTCTGAGAGTCAGAAATAAGTGGAGAAAAAGAGAAAAGGAATCTCCAAATGGGAGGCTGATTTTTTGAGACTGATCATTACTTTTAAGCTTGAAAAATTTCCCCTGGACATCATGGAAAATATGCCTGCATGTTAATAGACAGTATTCAGGAATGAGATTTTTAAATTTTAAAATTTTCTAATCACATGAAACTCATGTGAAATTTTCTTTTCAGTTAAGAAACTCTCCAGGACAGTGGTGAAACCTTTAGAAATGGAAGCTTTTAACTGGTTCAGCCATCAACTTTAATCCCTTATGCTCATGTTATTTATTTTACATGGCTGCAAATTTCCACATATATCCAACATTCATTTTATATTTATTGTGTCTATCCACTTTGTTAGACTGTAGCCTACAATTGTTAAAGCATTGGTATTGAAACACTTGGGAATAATCTCAGGGCTGCAGTGTAGAGAAATTACTTTCTCTATAAGTTTCATAGGAGAATATTTTTATCTTTTCAATGTTTACTATTGTTATATTCATACTTACTACTTGGGTATTACTGCTATTATTACCTAGCAAGTGGTGTGGTATTTGGAAGAATGGTAGGAATTCAGTATATAATTTCTGTGAGTACCATCTGGGATACACTGAGGCTAGACAGGGAGTACTGTGAGGGAAAGGTGCCTGTGACACTCCTGTAAGGCAGTGAAGAGCTGACCCTGCACGGCACAGAGGGGCTCACAATCTCCACTCCTGTGAGGGTTAACCACAGCACAGACCACTCCTGTACCAAATACTCTGCTACCCTGCATGCAAACTCTGCTCTCTTCATAGAAACCAAATTAACATACAAAAGACTACATAGAGTTTTAAATAGTTTCTCATCCAAAAGATACTCTGACTTGGCTATTTTCCTACTTTTCCTTAGAAACTGTTGGAAACAACAATATTTCAGGCTTATTGGAATGCTTAGAGAAATACATCTTTCTCCTTGAGAGATTTGTTTCAAGCAAATACTACTTTCTGCACGTGAACATAAAGAAGGACAGAGCCAAGAGGAACCTAGTAACTGATAGAAAACATCCCAGTAATGGATAAGAAAACAAATTAATAAAAAACTGACATGATAAGCCATACAAATTGTTTCTTTTCTCTGAGCAAAAGGGGAAACACAACTTGCTATCTGACAGTGGGTCACTTTGATGACATACTTCATGACACCTGCTGTCCCAGTAGAAGATATTTAATTTCATTTGTAAGGTAATTCTTGTTTCAAAAGAACAGTCTCATTCATGGTTTCTCTGCTACTTTTTTTAAAAAAAATCTGATGCCTAAACCTCCAAAGTAACTTTCTTGTCACAAAGAGCGTGCAGAAGAGAAAACACCCACTGTTTTCTCCCTCCCTCTTAATTATAGTATGTACTTGTCTCTCCTCCATTTCCCTTTTTTGAGATCTTCCCTGTAACAGTGTTTCTGACTTAAGTATTTGTGTGTATGTTTCTGCCTAGTTGTGCAAGCACTAAATGACAAAAAATATTTTCTTGTAATTTTTAATGGTGTCTTAACACTATTCTTTGATACTCAGATAATGATCTTGAAAAATAAATTCTGCCCAACAATGAGTGAAGAGCTGACCTGTTTGCCATGTATAAGGATGGCTAAAGCCTCTCCTTTGCAATATTCAGCAGCCAAAATAGTACAGAAAAGGACACAAAAATATTAGATTGCATAGTTATACTTACTGGCGTTTTCTCTGCTTTAGCAATAGAAGAGACTCCACAATCTGCCCCAGGTTTTCTTTCTTCCCCTTTCTTTCCCAGCAGGACCTGAACAGAAACCATGTGGTCTGCAAACAGTGAGTAGGATGGAAAAGGTTTCTTGCCCCATTACAAATATTTAAGTATGTCTGATTTTTATTTTTTTGGACAATTTTCTGTGAGTAAATATTGGTTCTATAAGTGTCTGCAACAGTCAGTGTGGCGTTGGTCCAGTGTCACCAATACCCTGACTCCGTACTCAGCACAGCCTTGGAGCCTTTTCCTTCCATGGAGTTGGAGTTTAAAACATTTCTTGAGCTCAAACCAAACTATAGTTTCTCAAGGAACTGAAAAACACACTGGAACATGTGAGTATTTCATTTGTAGACAGCCTCTGTTTATCTTTGCTTCAAAGCAAAAACAAAGCCTCTTGGCTTCCTTGTTGTCTTCTTCAACACAGGATGGGAACTCTGCCTTACTTTCTGCAGGACTGTGCAGCACCTAACATCAAAGAGCTGCCTTTTTCATCAGTATGGAAACTCCTGCAGCGCTGCACTTAACTCTGCAGTTTGCAAGTGTCTCAGCTACCCTTTCTGCTTGCCTTGCAGAGGAAATGTAGCTGCAGCTTCATTTCCAAGTGCAGAAACAGTGACAGCATAAGAAAGCTGAGGGACAAATTAGCTGTGGTTTGTGGTATTTCTTCTGCTTCCATTTTCTGCCCTCTAATTCTACCCCCCTCACACATGTAAACCCATTTACTTTAGAGAGCAAGCTTTGGGGATATATATTTGCTCACCTGTGACTTCAGTCCTCCCCCCTCAACACCCCCCACCCCCACAATGAATCAATCACCAAGTCTACTTTAATCACAGATAAGATGCTCTCCTGGTACTAATCACTGTAGCTTCTTTGATTTTAAAGGAGATATGCCCTTTTTTTCCCTTTTGTGAGAAAAGGAACTAGCTGGGGTTAAAGTGTGTTCTGTGCTTAGACAAGACATTCTTTTTTGCTTATAGTAACTCACATAGATAATTCTACACCCTCACTTCCTCTGTGTTATGTCAATTGTCATCCCACTCTGCTGAATTTTTGTTCTCATGCAAAATAAATACAAACTGGATTCTTGAACATCAAAAGGGAAAAAAAAAGTAAGGAAGGTAGTTAAAAACAACACAGAATACACTAATAACCAATTTTAAATGATTATGAATCACATGCGTATATTGTGTCACTTTAAAATAAAACATGACTCATATTATTTGACCATATTTTTACAATTTTTAAAACTTGACCCCAATGAAAATGGGGCAAGTCTACTTTCCTGTATTTGTGAAAACAATATCTGCAATGTAAATGGTGCTAGTCCTAGCCCTGGCCATATCTAGCTTCCCAAGTCCTCTACTACAGATTGGTAATGATGTAACATAATCAATTTGGAGCAAACAAACCAATCCAGCTCCTACCTACAATGGCTCCTTTTTCCTCATGGGACCACTGGCTTTCTCCAAAACTGAATTTCTGGAAATTGTCATGCTTCCCTGGTGAAACTGAGAGAACCTAAAACTGTTAGCTCTAATAACAAACCTGGGAGATGTGCTGCTGAAGACTGCTATGAATTTTTCTCTGACATATAATGATCAAAGCTTTGCCTGCACACATGCCACAGTGCTTGAACAACACTGATAATCCCTGCTAATTAATCTCACACCAGGACTCTGGTTACTGACACCAAGCCACACATGCAGACTGAGCAGTGTCTCATCATCCCCATGATGGCCAGGAAGTTCCACCTCCAGTGCTGAAGCTTACCAAGGAAGAAACCTTGGGCCAAGAGGCAGCTCCTCAGCTCTAGAACAGCTGTATTGATTCTGTTCAGCATACTCTTTTAATCCAGAACAGGCAAAGCACTACAATATCTGAGGGTAGAAGATGTCATACATGTAAAAAGGTGCTCTTACAGTGCAGCAACTCCTCCTAAGAACAGGAAATAACCTACCTTTGCCAGTAAAATTGTTTCATGTAAACAGTTGCAGTTACCTCTGCACCTGGATAACTATTTACATTAAACATTACACTACTCATCTAATGACAAAACATTAAAAAAATGAAATGTGTAGATCAGGCCTCATACACCTGTACTTTCAAACATGTACAAGAGCAAAGAGTTTTAGTAAACTGATCAAAACCATTACCATGGCCTCACGTAGAGCAGCGGTGGCCTTGTGGCTTGCAGCTGCATGGACCTTTCAAAGACGAGTCCCAGCACAGGTTTGCAGCACATTGCCATGCACTCAAACACCTTTCTCTTCAGGTGTACAGCACTTTGTGCAGTTTCTTGGAGATGTCACTAGAATCTCTTCTGGTCTTGTGCCTAAGCAGCCCTTACACCGATCTTCCTTCTGGTCTCATGAGAAATCAGTTTGTTCTTCTCTGAAATCCTTTGAGCATTATGTAGGAATTACAAAGTAGTTAGATGGACAAGTACATAATTTGTTTTCTTCCCTTTTGTATTCTGGTATTTACAAAGCTGATTTTTTTGCATTTATTTTATAAAAAAGGTAACATTTTACATATATTTTGGCATCAGGGAAGATTTTTAAGTAATGGAAAGTGATTTAAGGCGATTACTATGTGTAGTTTTCATTTTCTTACAGAATATTTCTTGGAAAATGTGTATTTTTCATGTAAATCAAAAGAATTTGAGACAAGATTGTTATCTAGAGTAAAAGTTTCTCTAGCAGAACCACATCACAATTTCCTGAAACCTAAATTTTGCAAGTTTCTTACATTAGAATATAAAATTTCCATAAAAGAGAGACCTGATAGATTTTAACCCTCTAATAGCATATATGGGTCTATTGTAGATTTTTTTAATTGACTAAAATAATAATATATTTCAAAGAAGCCAGAAGGAAAGAAGGCAAACACACATCCATCTTTGAGAAGGACAAGGAGAATTTGAGGCTGTACAGGCCACTCAGCTGAGCTGCACTCCCTGGGAATGTTACATACTGAGTCTCCTACGAGCACTTCCAAGCACAGGAAAGATAAAAGGTGATTGAGAACAGCCAGCACAAAATTATCAAGGGCAAATTATACCTGAACAACCTGATTGCCTTCTGTGATGAGATGACTTGCTCTGGGATGAAGGGAGGAGCAGTGAATGTTGTGTACTTTGATTCTAGCAAGGCCTTTGATATGGTTTCCCATTATCTCCTTACAGCCAAATTAGTGGCGTATGGATTCTGTAAGTGGATGATAGCAGGGGTAGAAAATCAGCTGGACCACCATGCTGGCAGAGTTGCAATCAACAACATGAAGCAGAACTGGTGACTGGTTGTACAAGTGGCCTCCCTCAGGGATTCACAGTGGGGATAACACTGCTCAGTATCTTTATTCATGACCTGGGTGGTGGGATGGAGTGCACTCTCAGCAAGTTTGTAGGCAATATGACATTGCAGGGAGCAGCTGGGGTTCAAAGAATCTGGGCAGACTGAAGAATGATCTGACAGAAACTCATGAAGTTCAAGGGCAAATGAGGTCTGGGATCTTGCATCTGGGACAGATTAAATAGGTTGCTATAACAACAATGTAGCCACTTGTCTGGAAAGCATTTATTGCCCTCTGTTCAGTACTTCTGAGGCTGTATCTGAGGTGTCTCTTTGGGGGTATGCAGGACAAGAAAGGCATTGACCTACTGGAGCAGGTGCAGTGGAGAGCCACCAGGACAGCTACGGAGCTGCATGACATGCTTGTGAGAAACATCTGGGTGTGTTCAGCTGTGAGAAACAAAGGCAAATAGAAGGTCCTACTGCTGGTTCCAAACACCTGATGGGAGAGGAGCACAGAGAAGACAGAACCAGGCTCTTTGCAGAGGAGCCCAGTGACAGGATAAGCAGCAGCAGCCACAAGTTGGACCATTTAGAATTCTTATTAGATATGCTGAAAAATATTTCCCCTGTGCAGGTGGCCAAATACTGGAAAGGCTGCAGGATTTCCTTCTTTGGAGATTTCAGAACTGGAATGGATCAAACTGATAGGTGGTGCAATGGTGATGGTGGGATTTCTTTCAATGTAAGTTGGGCAGATGTTTACCTGTTACTTTGTTTAGATTCTGCATAGATACTGTTTAGATGCATGGGAGACCTGGTTTTCACAAGGTCTACAATAGAGCTTCAGAGTTCAGTTATTGTTGTCAGCACTCAGGTCTTGGTATCTGAGGTTTTGAATGGAGGCATTCAAAATAAAAGGATGTTTCTGTAAACTGAGCTTTGAATATTCTGTATCTCACTTTTCCATAACATTCAGGAGAATTTCCAGAGCTAACCTAATTGTTATCAGTGCAGCATTTCAAGGTCTCCAGCAGAAGAATGCTAGAAAGTCCTAAAGCAACACTGAAAGAACGCACAAGCATAACCTTTTCTCAAAACAAAACCTGCAGTTCCAGGGACAACTGCCCAAATTAGAACACGTGGGAACAACTGTAATTCTGTGACAGCTCTTCAGCTATTGTAGTTCCTGTGATTAACCACAGTAAGCACAAAATGCTAAAATAGCAGATGCTAAGGAACCTGTATTTCTGGGCTATGAATTAAAAATTCTTCTGAAATTTTGAAAATTATAACAGCTAGAGGAAAATGGAACCCACAGTGTTTGGGGTTTTCTACAGCATTAGATAAACTCTGCACCAAGCTTTTTTTTATTAAAGAATGTGCAATTAAAGAATTAAATACTACATCTTATTTCTCAATCTATTCTTCAATTATGTGTTCTTTTATGTTTAAGAGTTATTAAAAGCAGATAGAGGAAGCTTCAAATCTTTTCAAAGTGATAAAGAGCATATTTTGAAAAAAAAAAAGAAAAAAGAAAGCTTTTATACTGGCACGAGAGCAATTAATAGATTATTCAAAATGACATTTATTACCTGATGTTGAGCAAAACCCCTTTCAAGTTGAAGAGTAAACAAGAAAATGTATATACAGAATGTCCTTATTAAGCTTATATTTGATGCCTTTTGTAAAATATAATTATTTTAATAGTGAAATCTTATAAGTTTGAGGAATTTGCTGGGGGAAAAAATGGTTTATATGTTGTATATACTGCCCTCTAACCCCCCAGCTGGAGTAACAATGTGCGGGAGCAGTTCTGCAATTTCCCAGCTGATAAGACCTGATAAAACAGGAGTTGAATCTCCAGAGAGACATTGGAAAATCTCAGTTACTCCAGAAAGCTGCACACAAACAACTCATGAGGTTGAACTGTAGGCCCTGCGAACCTAAAAAGGGTTAAAAGCCTTTTCTACAGAAA
Source organism: Urocynchramus pylzowi (assembly GCA_013397555.1). Taxonomy (NCBI): domain Eukaryota; kingdom Metazoa; phylum Chordata; class Aves; order Passeriformes; family Fringillidae; genus Urocynchramus; species Urocynchramus pylzowi. Next base: position 350,870 of record VZRH01002836.1, on the reverse strand, counting down.
AAGGAAGAGGTTAGCTCTTAAAGACCATATAAGCTGCAAAACCTGGCAGTTGTGGCTTGTTAAACTGCTGGGAGCTGGAACTGGCAGCTGTGCTGCCGAAGTGGGGAAGTCATAAAAGGGAAGCAGAGGGCCCCGGAGGGAGCAGGACAGTTGGGTTTGGCATTTCTCTGCCTTGGAGAATTGACTTTGTTTGAATGAAAATGGACACTGCTGCATGCTGATCGGAGGGACACTTAGTTGGCTTGTTTATGGAGAGCCAAACAAGGTGAAAATCAGCTGTCCTGGCTTCCACTGGTTTTAGGATTGTGACTACAGGAGCTACACCTGGCTGTGCTAATTTCCCAAGCCTAGACTGAAGCAGGATGCTATTTTTTCACCCTTAAAAAAACCAAACAAACAAAAAAAAGAAAGCATCACTTATGTTAGTTGCCTGATCTCAAATTTGAGCTGATAATCTCTTTGCAGGGCTTTGGTTTTGTACTGTACTTCCTGTTGAGGAACAAAAATAAACTGATAGTGCTTAAAATGAAATGTCAGAATTCTTTTGGCTTAAGAAATTGTTGCATTTATCTTTGCAAATTAATTTTAATGATTTTNTGAGGAACAAAAATAAACTGATAGTGCTTAAAATGAAATGTCAGAATTCTTTTGGCTTAAGAAATTGTTGCATTTATCTTTGCAAATTAATTTTAACAACTTCGAATTTGTATTTTAAATTTTGTTCCATAAACCACTTGGAATCTTCTGTAATACTGTGAAATTCTGTGAATCCTATAGCTCTTAATGGCACATCTGAGAAATGCAGGCAACGCTTTCTGCCTGTAAACATGTGTATCCAGTAATCATTCCCCCATACAGATTGACTTGTTCTTCTGAATATGGAGCAATTAAGGAGCCTGTATTTTTATTTATCCTTTTCTGTTTTACAAATGAAGGAAAGTATTTGTCTTAAAAATATTTGATCTGGTCTTTTTGTGTTTCCAAAACAAATGGTAATGGTTAAGAATTTGACATCCTTGTAGGTTTTGTGCTCTTGTAGCATATTAACTGATTTCAGATATCATTTATTTTCATCATGTCTTTAAGACATGTTCTTTTTAAAAAGTGGCAGCATTTCAGAACTACAGGGTAGATTTAAAGTAACCCAGCTTGGCTTGAAGTGACATGTGCCCAGACCAATTTATGGAGTAATGGAACAATTTATGAGTCTGCCTTAGCTGAAATTAGTTTCTATGGCAGTTGGCCCAGGGAAACTCTGTGAGCCTTCTGTTCTTTGCAGCTGCAGAAAATAATTGTAAAGGGGAATATTACCTTCCAGTAGCTAGGCAAACTATGTGATATCCCAGTCCTTCAAATTGGAGACCCTAACTCACCACCAGAAATGCTTTGGGTGATCAGTGAGAGAAAAAGCAAGTGATTAATATACTTTTTCATACTGAAATAAAGTAACAAACGAGTTTTATGTTTAAACAACCGTGCTAAAGAAAACTCTGTGGCAAGCACCAAAAAGAGCACACAGATTTTAGAAGCAAGCTTGCTAAATCATGGTTAATCCCAGGCCTTTCTTAAAATTGAAGGTGAGAGCTCATGCTCCTGTTTTAATTTATTCTAACCCTTGATGAAGTCAGTCAAGAACAGCCATTCATTAGCACAGTCTTTCTGGATTGTCTACAATTCTTCTCTCTCCCTAGTCCACCAGATTCCAGTTGGGAGTATCTTGCACCAAAAATGGGACAAAGCAGAAATTTTAGTACTAATGGAGAACAAATGGAGCAGACTGGACAATGTAAAATAAATAGTTTACCCCAAGCCTACTTTGTTACATTTTACAAGTCCAGAGGCTCTTTCTTTTGGTCTCCATTGATGCTTCTGCATACACACTGTTCTATTAAAGACAGTAAACTACTTCATGAGAGGCAGAGTACATTCTGTGCTTGCAAAAAGATCAGCTTAGTCCACTGGTGGCATCACACCTCTTTAATAAGGTTTCCAAGCAATGTGAGTTTGCTCTGCTTGTCCTCTTTTATTCAGTCCTTGTGGAGTGCGAAAGCCGTACATTCAGTTATCAAGAAACTGGACATTGAAATACTTGTATATATTGAGGGGTGGATTTCTTTAAAATTGAGTAGGAACTGCCAGTCAGGATTTGAAATGCACAGTAACCCAGAGAATTCATCTCCTCCTCCATTTTCCTAAGTGCTTTACATGGGAACCAGATCCTGACTAGATTTCTAAGATGCAGCTAAGGACTCACTGAAACTTCAATAGAGGTTTTACTGTCACATCTTGGCCCTTCATTTTTTTGTTTGTGTCTGGACCATCATCACAACATTTAAGTTAGTTTGTTCACCAGTTATCTGTGAAGTGAAACAAGCAGTGTTGCCTGCAATGCAGCATGAATGCAGTTGTGGAGATGTGTGACCCAAGAGATAGAATTATAGAGCCATTTAGGTTGAAAAATACCCCTGAGAACGAGTCTAACTATTAACCTAACACTCCCAAGTCATCACAAAAACAGGTTCCTAATGGAGACGTCTCTCCATGGGCATTACAGGCAACACAGTACCAGGTTTAGTCTTAGCTCTGAAGTGTTTAAATACTGTTCCAGAAGGTCTTCCATCTCCCGTTTCTGTATAGGTACCATGAATTCTGACTGCAACATATACTATAAAAAATCTGTTAATGGACTGAAATACAACTTCCATGTCATGACAGGCTGTATGAATAAAACTTCCCTCACACCTGCACAAAACTGTCCCTAAGACATAAAGGAACAAAGAAAAGACCTGGATTGTGTGTTTGCTCTCTCTGTAGAGAGCTGACTCCAAGGCTTAGCTTCAGTAAGGATTAGGATACAGTTAGAATTACGGTCAAGGGAAGGACAGCCTGCTGCTTCAGTTGGAATGGGTTTACAAAGGGGCTTCAGAGAAAAACCATGCAGAGAGAATTTGGAAGGGAAAGTGTTTTGGTGTGGGCATTGGTGGGGGTATCCTAGTCTAAGGCTCACCCTGTGGCCATGGTTAGGGCTGAGAAAAAGAGAAAGCCTAGGGGAAGGCTAGACAGTTGGAAGAGGCTAGAAGAGGGCTCTCAAAGTGAAGGGTGGGGTGCAAAGAGAAATTGGCTTCAAAAACTTCTTGTTCTGGGCAGTGGCTGAGGGTCATGTCTGAAGCTCACCCTCTGAGATTAAAGCCAGGGTTAGGCTTGAGATGGGGAGCCATGAGCTTCTGCTGCAGTGGGACAGTGAAAGAATGGATAACTGGAAGTGTTTAGCTGCAAGGAGAATTTTGTTCCCAGAAGTATTCTGTTTGACCTAGCCCAAGGTAAATCTTAGCCCAAGACTCAGCCTTGGGTTGGGTTTATTGATATGGCTGAAATGGGTTGACCTTGGCTGGATATCAGGCGCCCATCAAGTTACGCTGTCACTCCCCTCCTCAACTGGACAGGGGGAGCCTCCTACCCAGGTTCAACTTCACTGCCAGTTTTATTTATCTTGTTCCCCCAGTGGGGGCATTGGTGCCTGTGGTCAGGTCATCACACACTGCAAATCCAATAGAGGCTAGGGTTACAATTAGGCTTAAAGAAAGAGAGCCCAGAGCTGCACTGAGAGTTGAGTTAGAAAGGAAGTGGGCTGCAAAGAGAACTTGGCTGGGAGACTGGTTTGGCTTGGGAATTAAAAGGGGGTGACAGTATTTGATTATGTTTACATCAGAATCAGAGTTAAGGCTGGGAGAAAGAGACAGCCTAGAATTCCAGCAGGAGGAGATTAGAGAAGGGCTTTTAAGGAGGAGTCTAAGTTTAAGGAACTTGGCGGGGCTGCGTGGTCTGAGGCCCAGCCTACTCTTCTGGATGGAGTTCCAGCTGAGGTTATTTTTGACAACAGAGTGTAGTGCTGCAGTTAGAACAGGTCTAGCACACGTGGGGTGCGGGAAGAACTTTGTTGCAAGAACTTTTTGTTGTGACTGGTGCTCTGCAGTCCTGGTCTGAAGTCCACCATATAGCTTGTGTGAGGGTTAGGGCTGGTGCTGGGAGCCAAAGAGAGCCTAGAGCTGCAGATGAAGGGAAGCTGAAAGGGAAGTGAAAAGGTTGGGCCACAGGGATAGCTTGCCTGCAAAAACTTGGTGGTGGACGCAACGGCTGAGGGGCCTGGGCCAAGGCTCAACATAACTTCTAGGTGTAGGGTGAGGTTTGAGGTTATGTTTGACAGAAGGAAAGAGACAACAGCTGCAGCTGGCTCAGGGCTAGAAAGTGACTGTCCCAGGGAAGTGTAGGCTGCCAGAAGAACTTGGCAGCAAGAACTTCCTGGTGTGGGCACTGGCACCACATCCAAAGCCCAGCATATGGTTTGTTTGAGGCTTAAGGTTAGAGCTATGAGACACAGAGGACCTGGAGCTGCAGCTGGAATGGAGGGAGAAAGCAGATCTTAAAAAAAAAGGTGTGGGGTAGAGCAAATGTGGCAGGGAGAATATTTTACTCAGGGCACTGGTTGGGGGTCCTGGGCTAAAGATCTGTGTTAGTGTTAAGGTGGGCACTTGGACAGAGAGGGCCTAGAGCAGCAGATGGAGGGAGCTCAAAGAAGGAACATGGCAAAGGAAAGGGTAGACTGTGAGAAGAACATGGCTGTGACAATGCTTTGGTGTGGGCAATGGCTGGGGACCCTGCATTGTGACTCAGCATAAAATTACATTTTCCTGCAGGGTCAGTGCTAGAACTGGGGGACAGAGAGTCCTGGAGCTCCAGCTGAAGGTGAGTTAAATGAGGTTTGAAAGGGAGGTCTAGGCTGCAAGAAGTGGACTGGGAATATTTTTCCTGTGGGCACTGGCTGGAGGGCCTCAGCCTCTGTTCTCCTTTAAGGGATAGGCTTACAATTGAGGGAAAGACATCCCAAGAGGAGTGTAGGCTGCAAATGTAATGAAGTTTTGTCTCTTCAAGTGACCCCTGAGTCCAGCAGCATCTGTATCATGGATTCAATGGAAAACCTGTGCCCACAGTGGTTCCTACAGGAAAGGCAAGTACAGGCAAGCATCTTTGTTTGTGGTAATTAAAATTGAAGAGGACAAATCTTTGCCTCAGACTTTGTCATGTAGATAGCTCAGGCCCTTGAATTTTTGAAATTTTTCTGTAATTGTTATGGTTAATATCTTTTGTTCTTCTGATAAAACAACCTTCTTTAGTGAGAACTCGTATTTGCAGGGAAAAGCTGTTTAGCATCTATGCCAAGATGACAAGAAAGTCTTCTGGAAAAAAGAGCAACTTCCTTCTTCAGCCTTCCCTATAAGAAACCTATTAAAATGTTTGCTATTTTTATTATTTATGAACCAAAATGCTTCACTATATGGATTTACTCTGGAAAGATGAAGAAAGACACATATGTGGCAGATGTTAGTCATGTTGAAGTGTGCAGCATTGCACAATGTTCAGATGTCATGTTCTAAGTGTAATGTAAGGGATAAAATGGATACTGAACTCTTCCAAAAGTCTGACTTCAAATCTATATTTAGGCATCTAAGTGACCTGCTTTTATTCAAAGGTGCTGACTACACAGCTGCTTCCATTGAACTGCAGCAGAATATAAGGGATTTTTTTGTTGTCAAAATCCATTTTCAAGAACAAAAATTACAGTTGAGTATCTCTGTAACTCCTAAGTAATTCTGCTGGGAAAAATAAAAAACAAAAATGGACAGAAAATTAAATACATCTCTGTTTTGTCCTACTCTCCCTAAGATGAAGGCAAGGGACCATATAATAAATCCCAGTAACTGTTTCTGTGCAGGAGGGAGATTAAACATTACTGCTTTGGATTCCAGCATAATAGATAACTTTGCTGTTGAGATCACAATGGCAAAAGAGAAATGGAGATGTGAAACACATTTTTAAATTTATATAAGCCTGTGCTGGGGTCCCAGACTCATGCATTGACCTTAGTTGCCCTGAACAGCCAAACCTGGGAACACATTTTTCCCAGGACCTCCACTTGAGCTCAGGTAGGGCACAGTTTAGGTCTTTGCCTGAGCTACATTGTAGGTACACCTGTCTCCAGCTCTGTGTTCTGGTTATACCTTGGGTCTCTCTCGTAGGCAGCTTGCCTGCACCTCTGTTTCTGGCCCTGGAGAGACCCTGTGCCTGCCTTATGCCTTCCTGGATGGACCTGGTGCATCACCTCAGCTTCTCTGGGACTGCTGATGTGATGTGTGCTCTTGGCAGCACCCTGCCCACTGACTGTGGGCCCGTGCCTTGTCCCTGAGGACTGGTTGCAGTGGGATGACCGTCACTTGGGGATCGTCCACCTCATGGAACCGCCCTGCTCTTGCTTCTCCCTCGGGATCTGGTCATCTTGATGAAGCAATGAGCAGCAAGATCTACAGCAGGCAGGTCAGTTTGTATTATTCAGAAGCTGATGTATGATTTATTGTAAAGGCACAGGAGATGTATGCTCTGTGTTACCCGTGGGTACTGACCCCGAACAGTGACGGCAGATGTCACTGAGTTCCTCATCACACAGCAGAGCAAAGCGTATGTGGTGTTCGATATTTCTGAGCCGGGCAGATGTGCCTGTGCAGGATGTCGCCTGTCACTGACCACATCCTCTGTGGCCATGGAGACAATCAAGAAACATTCTGCTGGGGTGTAACAGCACAGCGAGGTCACAGGGGTGCAATACTCTTGCAGGGGACCGAGCTTTCTGTATTTGCTGCATGCCCGCTGTAAAGAACCGCTGTGCTCAGGGAGCCGAGCTGGGGCGGGAGCAGCAGGCAAAGCCTTGCCGCAGAGATCCCTCTCATTCCTACAGAACCCTTTACAGAGAGGGAACTGGAACCGGAGTAACTATCACACAAACTGTACAAAGTTACCGTGTGAGCGACTAGCTAGCTGAAGAGCAGGGCGACGGGAGGTTTGGTTTCTCGGAGGACTGGCTACGGGCGCAAGGGCCGGGGGCAGCGGGCGAGCACCGCTCTCCCCCGCGGGAGGGCCGGGGCCGGGCCGGCCCCAGCCCCGCAGGCCCCTCTCTCCCTCTCTCTCTCTCTCCCTCCCTGAGGGG
>VZRH01002836.1:289737-343239 GCA_013397555.1 Urocynchramus pylzowi | reverse complement strand
GCGGTGCCCTGCCCGGGCGCGGGTGATGCGCGGGGGGTGCCCGCGGCAGCCCGTGCCCGCCCTTTGGCCCCGCGGTTCCGCTCGGTGGCAGCGGGCGGGAGCTGCCCGGGAGGGGACGGTGCTGCGAGCGGAGCCCGAATAGCTCCGCTCCTGCCGCCGGCCGCGCGCGGGCGTCGCATGGATGTGCTGCAGTTGGGAAAAATCCCGGTTATCAGTGGGAACTGGCCAAGTTCGTCCCGTGTCCGTGCAGTTGGCTTCGGCAAGTGCCCGCTGCCGGTGTGCGCGGGGGAGGGGAAGAGGAAGGGCTTGGTGTGGTAAAGCGGCAGAACTGCACCATTTGCGAAGTGCTCCATCACCCTGCGGGGACGGGCGGCCCGGGCTCCGGGAGAACCCCCGGCCGGGCGCTGGTCTGCGTTAAAAATTAGGAGCCTGGTAAAGATGTCACATGGTTTGGGCATTACGAGGTTCAGGTCGCAGCTTTGCATCTTTAAATAGCCACCATGGCAGGTTAAAAGTGGAGAGCCCAAAGATTGACAAAAATCGGGTATCAGGGCAGTTGAGCAAAGAGCGCATTCCCTTCTGCCGGCGGAGCGAAGCCTGTGCGCCTGTGTCGGGCTTGCACGGGTTACGTCTGCTGCTGAGTAACGAGCCTGTAAGAATGTCAGTGTGCAATTTGAGATCGGCTACAAATTTTGGAACGGCCACATGAAACCGACAGAGCAGCCTGTAGTATTTACTCACTATTCCTTTTGTTTCCTACATATCCGTATCCCATGAGTTTTTTACCTCTGGATGTTTCAGTAGTTTTTGCCCAAAGCCTGGAGTCTGTGCATCAAGACAGAGCTCTGTTAGAGCTGTGTTAAACAGCACAGTGCCTGAAGTGAGGATCATGGGGAAATGCTTCGGCTGTATGTACCAGACAGAGGAGAAGCTTCAGTGAAGTTGAATAGTCTGCTTAAGGTAGCACTGTGAGTCGGTAGGAAATGGTGACAAAGGATTTCAAGTTTTCTGTAGGTCAGTTGTGAGCAGTGACATCCTTTGTCATGAACTGATAAGATGGTAGTTATTTATCTACAAAGCAGAAATATCTTTAATTGTGGAAGTGCGTGATATTCTGTTTGCGTGATTTGGGCTTAAATACACACATTTCTTTTGCTCCTTTTGCTCCTTGTGTAGTGGCTAGTGTTATAGAAAATTCCCAAACAGGCCTCTTCAATGAAAGAAAGCATGCTGGTAATTACAGGGTAAGAGACTTGTACTGAATGGCAGCGTGTGCTGGCTGTTCACTGTCTCCCTGAGGAGAGAGGGAGATCACTGATGAAAGCAGAGATCTTCCTGTTGCAACAGCTCGTTGCTATGTGAGTTCACAGTGGAAATACCACTACTTTTAGAGGCAAGACCTCTTCACTACAAGTAATAATCAAGTATATAGTGACAAATGCAACACCATATGTGATCCTCACCATCCTGCAGTCATGTGCTGTAGTGTGCATAGCTGTTCCCAGTGGAAACTGTAATGAAGTGTGTTGGTTCATGCACAGAAGATGCAAAATTGTGAACTGAAATCCTTTCATTGGAGAGGCTCAAAAAAACAACACCAGCAACACAACGGGCTCAGAGAAAAAGAGGCTTCACATTCACATGAAGGTGATGGTTGTAGGTGTGAATATCTGTTGTGTTCTGCAGATGGCATTCCATTTCCTTACCCCACTGTAAAATGTAGTCATGAGTAATGCTTGGAGGCCCTGTGGAAGTGAAATCCCGCTGAATGAGAGAGCATGGAAAAAAAAAAGTTAATTTGGTGCATCCAAATTAAACATCTCTTCTTGGCCAAGAATGCATAATTGAAGTGTTGCAGGCTCCTCTGTTAGATGCTTTTCCTGTCATTTTGTAATGCTTCATGTGGCAATGTCCAGCAAATGAAAATAAGTGTGCAGCATGGTTTAACTCTGTTATCACAAATAAGAGTTTCTCATGGGAGAAATACAAACAATGTGTGTGGATTAATTAAGAACAGGAATTAGGAATCCTTAGGTTTCTTAGCAGAATAAACAGAAATCCATAAGCAAAGGCTAGACTAAGAACAGACCATAGATCATAGTTCATGATGGGAGTAATTAAACTTAGAACACAGTAATCATCTGAAAAACTACATTTTAGACTTCCTGTAGTGCCTATCAATTAATGAGACAATAGAAGTCTGAGTCTTACTGTCTTGGGGAATAAGTATATATATTGAAACAGTGAAGCTGAGATGCAGTTTCTACATTTCTGACATTGCTGCATGTTTTGGAAGGAAACTCTTGGTAAAGATAAAAAAATAAAAATATTATTTTTCTGCAAGATTATTAGCTTTTTAATCTTAAGACTATACTTGATTGTTGAGTTTTGGAGGATTTTAATCTTAAGACTATACTTTAATATAGTAAATATAGCTTTTTAATCTTAAGACTATACTTGATTGTTGAGTTTTGGAGGATTTTAATCTTAAGACTATACTTTAATATAGTAAATATAGCTTTTTAATCTTAAGACTATACTTGATTGTTGAGATTTGGAGGATTGTTGAGTTTTGAGAGTTTGAAACTGACTGTGAAGAAGTTAAGAAAAAAAAAAAAAAACCCGGCAAACTGTTGTCTTAACTCTCCTGTCCTAGAAGGAAACATGACTCTAAAGGGAAAACCTAAACATTGGTGTCACAAAGCTGAGGGCTGACAGCAGAGGTGTGAATTCTTAATGGGGGGAAAGAATTTGCAGAGGCATGTCTGTTACCCAAGGTTCTTATCAATTACTCACACATTCAAGAAACGGTAAGCAACTTGCTGTTTCTGTTTAGGTAGAAGTAGAGCGATACCTAATGCAAAATCCTGCTTGGTAGTGCAGTCAAATTCAGTGAACTTCAAAGGGCATGTGAGAGGAGAACACACAAACATTACCCAATGTCTTACCAAGCAAGAAAAAATGTGTTCACATTCAGAGCTGTAAATTAATTTCTCAGTGTTCTGACACATGCTGTAAAATGAAGCTTGCTGCTAAGTGAAAGGGAAAGCAACTGTGTCCCATTTTGTAGATCTGATTATAATACTGATGACTTGTAGCAGCAAAGACTAATTGTCAGTGCTTGGATCTTGCAGGCATCTGCATCATTAACAGTTGATTTTATCTTGGTCTTTTACCCTGTGTCAAAGATAATCTGGCTGTGCTACTGAAATAAATATTTAAACTTAGTGGTTAGTATGACTTAAAGCTGTATTTTTAGCTAGCACCCTAATTGTATTTAATCTACAGCTGATGTGGTAAATAACATTCTTAGCTCTATATTGTCACTGCTGCTGGATTTCCAACAACGGTAGGAAGGAGGAGAGGGAAGGAAGGTGGCATGTGACTTGTTTTCTGTGCCTAAAAATGAAAGCCACAGGTTCTGTGTTTTCTGCATGCTGTGATAATCATCCCAGGCACAATGATGGTGTGCTCTCACTAGAATTGGATGCCTGCTTCTGTTAGGAGCTTGTTAGGAAAGCTGGGAATTTGTAGGCTTAGGTCCTTCAAAACATCACCCTGAAAGATGGCAGAAAACTAATACAAGTGGGTTTATTTGTAACTAATCTTGAGGTGAAGAGCAGACTGCTGGAGAGCTTGCATACTGTGTCAACCATTAAATTAAATGTATTTAGGAGAAGAGCATGAATGCCTAATGAAGTTATTGAGCATACTGTACAAGTTAAAAAAAAAAAAAAACAACCAAAAGCAAACAGGCCCCCCCCCCCCAGCCCCTGGAACCCTGGAATCTGTAATCACCATCTGTTTCTTGGATGATTACAAGCTGATCCAAAAATTTAACAGTGCCTGCCTTCTCAATGGCACTTGCTGCCTAATAAGCAAGTGTGGAGAAACAAGAATACATGGATAAAATTACTTCCCCCCCAGCACTTTGTGGAGTACATCAGAAGGAGTGTACTTTCTGTGGCTAAAGAATTCAACCCACAATGAACTCCATGACCTTCTTCAACTGCTCACATGAGGCACTGTGAGCTTGATGCTACTGTTGCACTGTTTTTTGTATTCTTGCTTGATATTTTTAACAGAAGTGGAACAACTCCAGGGCAGAATAATTGAAGAGAGAGCTGTGTGACTCCAGTCAGTGTACCTCTTGGATTCCTTCACCTTAGAGTTAGAAACTGGGAGTGGGGAGGGGGGAACCATGACAAGTAAATGCATTTTTCTCCCCCTCTCATGCAGTAAGATATATTTGATCATATTAAGCATACTTCTGTATCTGCAGAAAGCTATAAAATGTCTGTTCTAGTCAGTTTTCCGTTTGGGAGTTTTCTTAGCTAGTAAACTGGTCTTTCCTGTTACAAACTTTCATCCAGACAAATACACAAGTAGCTCAGTTATCAATTAACACCTGTCCTTATGTTTTAACATGCCAGTGGAGAGCTTGTTAGGTAAAGTGGAACCTCTTGGTTGTGGCATAAATCACTTTTCTTAGTCCTGACTTACCTAGCATCTCTCCTAGAAACTTTCCTGATACATGGTACTTGTAGGAAAATGACATTAAAAAAGTGTTATTGAATTGTTCTGTAGGAAGATGAAACCTAAGTAATTGAAAACTAGGTGATGCCCTCTGATATACAGACACCATGTTTATGATTAGTTTTCATTAAAGAAAGGGTGAGATCGTTTGACAATAACAAGCCCACAGTGCTTAGTACTAGTGGTATGCCTTCAAAAGTTACAGGAATTGATAACTTGTGTCCATATTTTTAATATAGTCTTAAATGATGTGACTGGTGGCACCCTGAGGATATGGAACCATAATGTTGACTCATGGCACTGGCTGTCAGTACAACAGGTTGGTTGGAAACTCTCTTGGGGTGGGGAGGGCTACTCATCACTTGTCAGGTGTGTTCTTACTATTTGTGTTTAATGCAAAGCATTGCTGCTGCAGCTGTGTTAGAAGTGGCTTTTCAAAACTAAGGCAAAGTGAAACTAAAGGTATTAATCAAGATTTTCAACAGTGAGTTTGGGAAAAAAAATCTTTTGAATTGTTTAATGAAGGTGGTGTTAGACTATGGGAGAAGGTTCTTTCTAAGAAGCCGGAAGAAACAATGTATTAAAAAGCATTGATTACATCAGAGCAGATAATAAAGCAATTAAAACTATTTTAAAGTAGTCAGTTGGGCACTCAGCCCAGATGTTTGGATATAGAAGGAAGCAGAGCAGGAAGAGCTATTTATTGAAAACTTGGTTCTTTTTTGGGTGTCAGGCTCTGTGTACTGCAGAAATTAATTTGGTACTGCTTTTGCAACTGGGTGGATGGACTAATAAAAATAAATTGTAAATATTATTGTTAGGTGAAGGGTAGTAAACATGCCTCCATGAAATACAAATGGGAGTGATATTTCACGTCCTTCTCTAAACTATGGAAAGGGACACATACAATAGCTTCTGTTAGGGATGGGAGTGGGAGAGCTACGAAAGAGCTCTGACAGCAGTTTCAAAACTACTTTCTGTAGTTTCTTCCAATCTACAAGATACAGTGCTGCAAAGGCTAGGGTCATTTTTTTTCCTGTGGGTTTTTGAAACTGAATTTCATTGACCCCAGCAGAAAGGGCTGGACAATGTTTCATGAAGCAAATAGGCAGCATGAATTGGTTTTGTTGGCTCAACTTAGTTGCCTTATTTGAGTTTCCGGCACCAGATGCCTTAAGAGTCTCTAGGGTATTATTTTTAATTCCTTGCTCATTAAAGCAGACACTTGCATTATGCCCATTGCCAGGGCCTGGTAGATGCTTGTTTTCCTCCAGTAGTTTCAGGGTGGCAAACTTTGTTTACAACAACTGACTCACCCCATTATTCAGTTCCTGTTCTACAGTCCTGTTTTCTGTTCTTCCTTGAAAACATCTTGTGCCTTAGGGATCTGTACACTAGCTGTACATTGTGCAACCTCATGACAACTTAAAAGTAAGGTGAAACTACCCATTATTTACAGCTCTTCAGTGTTATCTTGCCAAAACTAAGCACTTGGGAGTTGTAGTCATTTTGGCTTATGGATATCTTGACTTGTTGAGAGGTTAGTCATCTTGGTTGTTAACTATGAGGTTTTGAAGGTTTGAAAGTAGTACGTATTCATCTCCATACTCCAATATGAATTCATTATTTTATGTTTACTTCCAAGGCATATTTCCATGTGTTTCTATTTATTTTACTTGGTACTTACTATGCAATATCTAACACAAGTTCTTATTTCCTTTCCTCATTTTCAGTATTGGTAACTCATGTGTTTGCACTTAGCAAAATAGTTGAAGCTGTCTAAGAAATGGCTGCCTTGCTATGGATGGTAATAAATGACAAACCTTGTTAGTTTTCATAGTCTGCATACTGGTGCATGGTGAAATGGGTTAGCTTTGAATTGTTGAGATAGTGACTTCTTGCATGTGGTTTGCTACGTGATCATCTGTCTTATGATCTTCCTGTTGAGCCTCTATAATAAGTTAATTAGTTTTGTGTTGAGAGATTGCTTAATAACGGTGTTGTGAAAATTGTTTGAAGTAGCTGAATGCTGTAGTGATGGATCTCAAACTGAAAAGAAAACGTTAGCTTTGTCTTCAAAGGATGGGGTTGAATAGTTTGCTGCGGTAGAAGTGCTTAATGGCCGTACACCTTTTAGAGTACTTGATTTTCATCAGGCTTGGTGAACAGCTACCTTGTGTACTGAGGCAAGGTAATTAGTCTAATCCAGCTCTTTTGTGTGCATTGTGAGTTCCCAAGGCAATCCTAATATTCTTAACACAACTGTGAGTATATGTATGATCCTTTTATATTGTAGGACAAAACTGAAAAAATCCACATTCCCTTATGTGCCATTATTAGAAAGCCTGTGGAGTTCCTTGGTGAGATAGAGACTTAAAGAACCACCTTTCAGCTGCTTGAGCTAACTGGTTTAGTCTCACTTTTCCTCATCTCCCTCCTGATGTCTTAGTCATATGCTGTCTCACAACTGGGCTATACCTGTGTTTGCATTTTATCAATCCCTGCCATTAAGTCTTCCTGGTTAACAAGTTCAGCCATATCTGTTTCCTTATTAGTTATTACTCAGCTCCGAAGTAATAATCCAACAAAAATAATACATTTTGAGGAGTTTTTTAGATGGACCATAATTCATTGAAGTTCATGGTCCAGCTATGCAAACAGCTGTGCCAGCACAAAGAATGTGGAGTTGATGCAGAAACAGAAGAGACGGAGGAAAATAACTTCCTTGTAAGGAACTGCCAGTTTAAGCTAGTGTAAGGTTAGACAAACTACAACCTCCATGATACTGAAGCCTACTAAAGCTGGGGCTGCTGGACTGGTTTCCATTCTCTGTGGTACTGGTCTGATCCTATGGCAAGTTAATTTGGGGAGATATGCTAACAGAAAAAGAAATGCAGGAAAGTGAATGGAGTAGGAGCTGTGCACCATAAAAGGCCATATTTGTAGGTGTCAGTCACAGCTTAAAAGAGGAATTGCAAACACTGCAGGGAGTACAAAGGGAAGAGTCTGATGTATGTATATTTAGAGGTGAATTTTTATTGTAGCTTAAGGACAGTTGGAGGGACTTGTGTAGCTCTAGAGCGGGCTCTTTGACTGACCACTGATCTTCTATCTATAGCTCAGTTTCATGTGTAGTAACCTCAAGTTAAACTGCTGTCCACGGTAAAAAAAACACTTGAGTAGAGAACTCTCACTGGATTCTGCACTTGTAATGCAGAGACCTTTCTCAACTATTTTAGTCTCTTGAATTAGAGTGTATTTTGAAAAAGACAAAACTGTCTATATGGCACCTATTGGTTTCTGGTCATCTCTACAGTCTTGGGTTTTAAAACATGGTAAACCCTCTAACTTCATAACTTGCATATCCAGAGACTGAATGCATTCAGAAAAGTTGTAATGGTTTCCTAGGGGCTGGAGTTTCTTGAGGTTGCTTTTAGAGGTAACTGCCAACATCTGGAAGAACTTCTAAACAATAACCATTCTTGAGAATCCTACCTTTAAATAATCTCCTGCAGCCTATCAAGTATGTGGCTGTGGCAGTCACTCCCTTTTTTGTTTGGGGGGAGGGAGTCTTTTGGGGGTTTTTTGGGGAGGGAGGAAAATACCCAACATAGTTAGCCAAAGACCAGTTAAAAGAAAGCAGCTTATTAATAGTTTTACTATAGTGATTAGCTTGTGGTGCCAAGCCTCAACAATCATGTTGCTCAGTGTTTTGTGTCTACACTACCCTTGCTAGATCATGTGGGTAACAAAAGCATTTTTGGTACATCAGGTTATGATGTCAGTGTTGCTGGCTGTGCTTTTTATTTGTTTAATATGCTTTTCTCTCTCAGAAATGTAAGTTTTTTGTAGTTAGTGTTTATTGGTGTTATGGTGTGATATGACCCTTGTGGGTTGGGATCTGGGTGACTGTAACAAAACTTTCTAGAGGAGCTAAGAGAGAAATAGTTGTTAAAGTTTGTGGTTGTTGGGGCCCTTTACAATGTGCAAATCTCATGTATTACGGTTTCCTGGAGCTGAGCAAAATTGGAAGATTGACATAACAAAAGCAAGGTTGCTAATTTCTGAGCTCCTGCTTTTTTGTATTTTGAGCTGAATATAAAGTTTTGGGAGACCAAATTGCAAAATACCAAAAATTGAGAAAACATTCAAGTTGAGGAATGGGATATCTATTTTTACTTCTGGAAGAGGAAGGACTTATCAACACATGCTGTCTCAGCTGGCTATTCAAAAGACCTGGTTTTCTCTCTGGGAAAGACAGCAGTCTCAGACAAGCTTACTTTACTGGAAAGCCCATTCCAAACCTCCTCAGTCACTGCAAACTTGCAGGTAGAGGGCTCAGAAGTGACTCACTCAAACTAAAATGCAGTGTCAGATGCTTGACACCAGCTTCCTGTGCAGTGCCTTGGGGCTGATGCAAATTAGGGTGTCCCTGCTGCTCTCAATGTGTGTTCCCCCTGCCCTTAGTAGCAGAGGAGAATTGAAAAGTTCTCATTTAATAATTCTTTTAGGTCTTAAGCAGAATTGTAAGATACATGTGCTTTCAGTCTGACTCATGATTTGCTTTGCAGTGTGTGGTGTGTTAACCAGCCTTCTCTTGTGATGACACAGTGGACAGGACCAAACAAGAAAAGCTTTCTGGGTATTCCTCAGGCTTACAGAAGACAAGTGGTAAAAGTCATTTACAGAAACAAAACCTTAGTGCTTTTAACAAACCTGTGTACCTTCTTGCAGGCAAAAAGCACTGCAACCACTGATTTTGGAACTTCTTGCCCATTCTGTTCCTGATATAGCAGCTTTTCCAGCTGTTATTTTGGGCTTCAGCTGATTCAACAATGCTGCTTTCTCTTTCTACCTATAGCTGCAGGCAGTTGTGGCTGGTTATTTCATTTGAGTGAGCAATGTCCTTCAGGCTATGTTGGCTCAGGGATGTTAATAGGGTTCAGATGTCTGTGAGCTCACAGAATCCTGCACCCCCTGTTGCTCCTCTGCTTGTTCTGTTGCAGTACATCAAAGCAAAACAGTACTGAAATATTGAGTATCTTGACTATTGCTAGTGCAGTGTGCCTTTTTCTTGGTGTGGGTGTGGTGGATTTCTCTTCTTCTCCACTATCTCTCCCACCTGTTGAGGTTTTTTTCCCCATGTTACAACAGTTACCCGGTGTTGGTATTGGTGCTTTTAGCTCACTTTACTCTTCAGACATTACTTTTGTGCTTGATGAATCTATCAGAAGTATATTGGAAGTTTCTCCTTGGAAGATGCAATTCCATGGGATACTTTTAATATTCCTGTTGAGGAAATCTCCCAGACTTTCATATTTAGGTGAAGTTTTTCCTTTTCCGGTGAACGACTTGCTGAGGTTCCTGGCTGAGTGTGACTTGCTTCACAATAAAAGGTTAAGCACCTAAGAAGTTACTGGAAGAGCCTGGAAGTAGTGGTTGCTCCTGCATGATGTGCTGGTCACCTGAAAGATGAAGATTTATTGGGTTCTGATGGGTGATGACTCTTTTAAATGGGCTGCTTCTTGCTCACTACTCTGGAGCAATGTGCCTGAGGTCTTCTTCACCCCATTATAAATGCCCTTCAAAATCTAGAGACTCTTTCCTGAAAAGCCATGTTTCTAACTGTTTTAGAGGAGAATGTGTGTAATGATTGGTCATTTGGGGAGGGTGTTTGTATTGCTGAAGTTGCTAAGCCCTTGTAGTAGTTGACATTTAAAAATGCTTGTTTTATCAATGTGCCTTAAGACTTACTAGGGTCCTGAAAACATTCTTGTTTAATTTTTGTCACAAGATGGAATACTGTTCTTGTGGCAGCACAATGCTGAAAAGTTCAGAAATGAAAAACAGATGAGGGATGTAGAAAGATGTCTAGCTGGCAGACAGTAATTCAGTCACTGAAGTTGCTGTTGCTATGTGCATATGATTATCTCAATAGCAAGGCTAAAATTCACTTTAAAATTGCACTCATGGCTTAAGAGATTTGTGGTTTTTTTATTTACAAGGTGAAATTGATTTAAACCATCATATTTTCATGTGTGTAACTTTATGTAGTTGAGTTGGCCAAGATGTCAGCTGGACACCTGGACACAAGGGCATAGGCATCCTTATATTCAGGTGGCAGAAAGTAACACCTGAAGTAGCTGGCTTGCTTTTGTGTTGCCATGGGACCCCTTTTGATTTGAAGACATCATCCAGGAGATCTGTCACATATAAGCACATAACTGAGATTTCAGGACTGCTTGTTTTTCAGTCAGACTTGTATTCTGACCAGTAGCGGCCTTTTGATAAGAAAAAGTGGAAGGAACCTGGATCATCTGTGTCTTGCTGATAGTCTTGAGATATATATATATAGCCTATTCCTCAAAAAAAGGCAATAAAAAAGTGGGGAAGTTTGAAACGTTCTATAAGCATTTGACTTGCTGGTGAAAGGCTGTGAAAGAGATAATTTGGGACACCCTGATTTCTGTCATGGGAAGCACTGTATTTAAATAATAAAAAACCTTGGCCTTCATTAAAGGAAGAACATAGATTTGGTTGTGTGGAGTTCTCAAGATCAAGTTGTATAGCTGCTTGTAAAGACAAGTAGTTCTACTGCAAAGGTTTCCCTGATTTTCTTCACCTGCTATTGCAAACAAATAGTGGTGTGAGCTGGCATGGATCATTTGGATGATGAAACTTAATACTATTGCTTCAAGTAGGTGGAAGAAGCAACTGAGAGCCAAGATTAGTAAAGCATGATCCTTGAGCTACATTTTCTCTACTACTTGCTAGCCAGTCTGAGCTCAGAATTGGTTTGTCAGATTTGTGCTTGCTATGTTTTTTTCCCCTTACTGGAATATAAGTTTTTCACAGAAGTTGCTGTGTAGCCTCCCATGCTAGGCAGCTCTGCTGAGGGATGCAGACTCATCTTTCTGGGTGCTATGGAGTGTATGTGGAGTCTTGCTCCACGCTTTTGATGCATCATGCTTTTCCATACCATGCAATATGGTCTAATAGTGGTTGTCTAGGTGGTAGTGTTTTCCTCTCTCCTCAAGTGAGAAATACTCCTCCAGTATGTCAACTACTTGAAATAGAATTCTTGTTGGCTGTAGCCATATAGGGTACTTAGATTACAGAAATGATCTCTCAGTTGTTGAAGTTTGTTTTGTCCAGGAATGATAAACTTTGTTACAGCATAGCTGTTAATGTATTTATGCCATACAGCAATCTCTACAATTTGTGCTAGACTTGACCATTCTTAAAAAATATGCAGTTTTGAGTTTTCAGATACATCTAATGTCTCAGAGCTTGCGGTAGGGTGGACAAAAGGGACCAGATAAACCAGGAGTGAAAATGCTCAGCTTTTGGACTCTTTGAACATAAAATAAACAGTGTTCAGTGAGTCACAGCTCTACTGCTACATAACTGAAGGGAGCTTGCAAGTTTTTAATTTTTTTTTTAGAAGGACTGGTGTTGTTGAATTTTACTGTATCTTCCAGGACAGATAAGCTGATTTCCTGCCTAATTAACTTACTGCTTTCTGAAGTGTTTCCTAAAGCTTTGAGATCCTGTGTGTGTACATGTATTTGCATAAGTAATGCACAAGGAAAGTGCTCAGGAGAATCAGAGTGGGGCTTCTGGTGGAGTTGGCAGCGCTCACTGTTGCACAAGGTACCTGTTTCACAGCTCCCTAGTGAGCAGACAGCTTTGCAGCCACCTTGGAGGGCATGGTAAATGGAACAGTGGTAGAAGTGCAGTCAAACAAATCCAGCCTGCAGCTCTGCCTTTGGGCCAGTCAAGTTGGCTCAGGTCGTGGACACTGAAATCTGCTCTTAAAGCATCCAGGGTGACTGATCAGAGAGAGGTGCCCATGCTGTGGATGTCTTAAGCTTTGGAATGGTAATTGCCACCAAAAATTAGAATGAAATAAATTGTGCACGATTACTTCGAAGCCAAGTTAAGCTAACCACCAATGACAACTCCACAACACTGTTAGTCATCTTCAGTTATTCAGGCCATGACTGCAAAATTGTTGCATGACTACTGTAAATATAAAATATATCATGTTAGTGTAAACATCTTCTACCTAAGTGACACTTTCCTTGTCACTTAGCTCCAGCAGTATGAAACTGAAGACATTTAATCTTGTTAATTTTCCATGGTGATTTACTAATGAACTATTTAAATTATTTATTGGCTTCCCCCTCACCGCCCCCTTCCAAGGTGTACTTAAGGTCAGGAAGTATGAAATAACTTAACCTGACACCAGCAATACTGCAGTGTAATACCTTCACTCCTAAAGATTTCCAAAGATCTAAAGCTGGCATTGTACCTTCACTCTCCACATGTGGAAGAGGAAGGGTGTTTTGCAGACTAGATGGGAATTTTGTTTGGGGATTTACATGGCTTTCAGTTGTCTTTCTCTGATTTCTGGCCAAGTTGTTATATAAAAGCATGGCTTCATCGTGAGCGTGGGCCTCGCTGAAACCTGTCCTGTCCGCGGGTGAGCTCAGCTGCTCGCAGTGCGTGTGTCTGGGCAGCCGGGTCAGCTGCTTGCCTGCTGGAAACCAACGCTGTGAGGGCTGGCAGGGGAGAGCAGAAAGGACAGGAATGGGATGCAAGCACTGCTGGGAACAGTGGGCAGGAGAGCACACTGGGAATTGAGCTGTGTGATGATTTGCTGCAGAGATAAGGCTAAGCCTTGATTTGTGCCAGCTGTGAACTGGCATAGTTCACATAGTTCCTTTTTGGGACTCTGTTGGTTTCTCTCCCTGCATGGAGGGTAGTGATTTTGAAACTTGCAAGGTTGTAATGGTGATCCTCAAGAGGAGGAGCAGTAGATGAAAAAGTGAAATCTGTCAGCTGCTGCTTGAAGTTACTGCTTCTATAGGTTTTACCAACAGCCTTATTCTAATAAGCCTCTTTATTCTTGAGCTTGTTGCCATCTAACAACAGATACCAAGTCTCTTAACACTTAATAAATTTGATGCTTTCTGTGTCAAGAAAAGAAGCAGTAAAATCTGACAACTCTGATATTTCCAGTTTCAAAATCAGTCTTTTAGGGGAAATGCTTTTAGATGTATATACAACAAATGCTAGGCAACTAAAATGCAAAGGAAATGAAAGTATAGTCTCTGGTATGTGATTTTGTAAAAATCCCTTTGGAATACAGATAGTCCATATCCATGGTAGCTTTTGAAATCTTGGAAGTGCTTCTGCTTGTCCCAGTGGGAGACACTGACATCAGTTTTAGTCTATAGCTGAACCTAAAAATGAATGTGTTTGACTTAGTCCTTCATAAAGACAGTCCTTCATGTCTTTTACTGTTGTGGGTTTGGAGTAAGTTATAAGGAAACCTGAACAAACCGTTCCTCTGCCTCTTTGCCAAGAAATGGGAAAGTTATTCTACTTCTTTCAGTTAGTCCTCTGATGAGAGTCCTTCCTGGCATTATATGAACTATTGAAAATCTTCACAGAACTGATACCCTATTTCCATGCCTAGAGTCTCTTCCCTTCTATTTTTGAATGTACATCACTTACACCTCCATTGCTGTGTCCCCTTCCAGTTTAGGGTTGTCTCTAGTAAATCTTTCTCCTGAGGGACAAATTATGCTTACTTTGAATAACAATTTGCTGGATAGGTAAAGCTGTATTAGCCTGCTTGCATCTATATGTCTTTAGGGACTCTGACTATATGCTCCCGGTAGGAGTCTTGGAAGGGATAACTTGTGGTTCATTTTCAAGTGCTGCTTCGCTTGTACTTCTTTTCAGCAACAGTTGTTGTTGGCTTGATCCTATTCCTTTTTTTATTTTTTATCCCCCACTTTTCTCAGTATTGTACCTTTTGGCCAAACTGTTTTATAGAGAGGAGAAAATATTTTTAGGAAATTGAGTACTTAGCTTCTATTGGGACTGCAGTCACTGGAAAAGGGACAGGCAGAGCTGCCTGGTGGGATGCAGGAGCAATGAGTCTGTCCCCTTGTGATAGGAGCAAACTATTGGCTTTGGTGTCCTGCATCCCAGTTTTAACTCCACACACTGGGGACACTTGTGGACTCTCACAGCAGTGCTACTCTATAGGTGCCTTTAGCAAGCAGGTATAATATCTACATGGGTGAAAAAGTAAGAGAACTCCAATTGAAATTACATTATGTTTTTGCAGCCACTGTGCACTGCCATGTTTTACATGATACATCTAACAGTTAACTGGCTTACTAAAAAAGACCTTCAGCATCTACTGTTGGTCCAACATACTGTTTTAATTTGCTGTTGTTCAGAGACTGACATTTCTTCTCTCTGCAGCTTCAATAAGAGACATGCTTCAGATTCAAGTGGTTTCTCCCCTGAGTGACCTATTTGTATTTTCTCATGTGGTCTTTCTATTAGGCTGTGTCCCAGCAGTATGAATTGCAGCAGAGCAGCAGTGCTACCTGTGGCTTAAGGTACAGGGATATATAACTCTGATCAAGCCCTTCTCAGCTGTGTCTGTGGCTTCAATAAAAGGAGGCTGAGTTCCTACTGCTTAGTTTGTGCTGGCTCTAGTATTTGTCTGATGATCCAGTAAATCAATTCAGCTTGCTAAAAGACCAGAGACTAATCTGGCAAAAATCTGTGTTTTGGGCTTTTATTTTGTTCTCATTTTTGCTGGCTTCATAGACTAAATCAACTTGCTTTCTAGTCAAAGGGGTTGTGGTAGAAAGGGGAAAAGGAGGCAGGACTGTTCCCACTTGCCGAGTGGCAAATCATGTAATTCAGCCTAGCTGGGAAGCCAAAGGCTGGAAAAACCACAGCCTGAGCTGGTCTTGCTGCTGGCTACTGTCTGGGTAGGTCACCAGCTGAGCTCAACAAAAGGCATGTTAATGCCAGGGGGGGAGGCTGGGTCTGGCTGACAAGCTGGGTCACTCTGCTGTGGAGCTGCTGCGATGGAGAAGGCAATGAGCAGAGTTAGCACTCTAGTGCTGCACTGTATTCTACACGAGTCTTCTGAGTTTGAAAGAGTTATTTTGACAATGAGTATTTTCCCTTTCTTATGCTGTTATGCTTCCATACATCAAACTTGATATATGGCAGTACTTAGGTACTTGCACTGATGTGGTTTCAGATCAGCTTCTAGTCTGTGTGAGTTGTAATGCACATACTTTGTGCAAATATTCTAGCTCTTCCTTTAATGATGGCAGATCTTGGTGTGGGCTTGAGAAAGTCAAAGTTGAGTTCACTCCACATACGACAAGTGCATCAAATACTTCCAGGGTATTCTGGACCTGCAACTGATCAAGTATTGTGCTTTGTGAGGTGTTTTCTCCTTCCCTTTCTATCGCTGTTTCTGCAAGAGTTTTTAGTCATTGCTACCTGCCTTGTTTGTTTCTTTTCATAACCTGGACCTTCTGGTATCTTTCCTAAGTAAGATACTGTATCATATGAATGTCTCTAAAGAGAATTGTGACTGCTTGGCAGATGTTCTTGGGAGATAGCCTCACCAGATTTCTTGGATTGTGGCCAAACTGACTTCTCATTTCGATATTAAAGACTTTCAGGTATTGTGATTAGTTTAAACACTTCCTCCTCCTTTCAGTATTCTCTGCACAACACTATTGTAAGAGCTATGTATTAGTGCATGCCATGACTAATGAGCAGTAGACTTGAATGAAGCTTTGGAGACAAGAATTTTGATGCTTGTCTCTAACATACTTGTAGATAGCTCTGGTAAATGATTGAAAGCTTTCATTTTTTGTCTCAATAGATTAAATTTCATACTTGAATTCAAAGCTTAGGTGCTACTTATGCATTATTGATGTTTGTCTCTAGTACCTTTTCTGCAGTTCATTTGCAAAAATGTACCAAACAGAGTTGCAATTTAGGTGGCATTAAGTACGTCTGACTGTGTACATCTGTAGCATGGAAGTGTACTCGTAGTGAGGTAGACAGCTACTTTTTATATGTGCCACAAAAGAAAACTGCAAATACTGCATCAAGAGTAGAGAATGCCATATTCGAGTAAATCCTTGTAATTTCAGGGGACTTAAAACACAATCAGTGGTCTTGGCAGATGGCCAAGGGCACAGGCGGCTTCTGGAACTCTTCCAGCTGTTAATGGAGTGTGGGTTCTGATTAAATTTACTGTGGCCACTGAGTCTTGGTCTGCTTGTCTCTGTATGTGTTAATGTATGCTTTTCTAACAATTAATATTTAATTTTAAAATCTGTTTTAATACTCAAAAGCAGCTTTACAGCATCCTCACGACATGGATCTCTCCTTTATGTTAAGCACAATGAAGACTGAAACACCAGCAGCATGAGAGAAGCCCTACCAGAAAAACTAGCTGTTGTAAAAGCCTTGAAATATTTGTGCTGGCAGCCTTGCAGCCTCCCAAGGAACACCGCTGCATTAGTTATGTGAAATCCATTCTATAGTTGACATAATTAACTGATTACAAACAATAAAATCTAATATAGTAGAATTGTGGCATGGTCAGTGGGGTCTTTGACAAGACTTCAGGGCGGTAGTTTGGACATGAGCCTGCTGGATTGGCTGCTTCTCCATTTTACTATAGCTGAAAATGTTGCAAAGGGATGGACTCGTAGGGCGATCCCTTGTACTTCCAGATATGTTAGTGAAAGGAAGAATATATTAAGGTAAGATGGCTTTAGGATGAGGTTATTGTTTTAATTTGGAAGAAATGGGAAGTTTCTTAAACTTTACGCCCTAAAGAGTAAATTCATAAGAATTGCCAGGGTCATGCCAAAGGCAAGTTCAGTTCTGCAAGAGCACTCCTGCTAAAAGGCTACAAATGCTTTTTACATCAATACCACCAATAGTTTGAGACAAGGGGAAAGTAGATTACTGTAGCATTTGTGTGAGTGCTGGCATGATCCTACAGAGTAGGTGGCTATATATTGGATTAGTTCAGCTCTCTACATAGAAGTATGCTAGAATTTTTTTTTTACCTTATGAATTTTTTAGGTCAAGATGTCAATCTAATTGAAGTTGGCAGCACAAAGTGAAGTAATACTTTTCATGGAAAATATCTTAATTAATGCAAGAACATAACTGCATTAGAGTATACAAAAATTAATGTCTATGCCTCAATAAAACTATTTTTAAAAATTGATGAGAAACCTTCAAGTAAGACTGTATCTGTAAGAGAAGTCACCCTTGTGAATTACTTGAGAAACTTTCTAGGTTCTTGATTAGGTGATTTTTCTTCCCAATTAATAATATATCGTACTACTGTGATGTAACTGCAGTGATGTAAGGTAGGTTTTAGTATATTTGAAATGCCTTTTCGTACCTTCAGTTTTGTTAAATTCTGTAATATTTCCAATGTTGTAGAGTGCCATTACACATGATATAGAGGTCTATGAATTTTAAATATTTACTTTCTGGTTATGAAAAAACTGATTTATTGCTGCATTTCTTCAGTCTTTTGTTACTTATGCTGGTTAGCTTGCAAATTGTTGGACGTGAACCGATGAAAGTCTGTGTAGCAAGGCTTCAGAGCTCCTGCTAAACTTCCCAGAATTTGATGAGACTCCAGCAATACTTAACTGTGTTACGTCTTTAAGCAAGACTCCTTTGGCTTCGCTATACATTTTTTTCATGCTGAAGAGGTGAACCAAGACTGTAGTGAGGAGAGGCATTATGTGCAGGGTAGTACACTGATTCTTACAAAAATGGGAATGTTTATTGTGTAGAGGAGCTAGAAAAAATTATTTTGAGACTAAGGCTAAATCTAAGGGGGTGGAACTAGGGAGCTATGTTCTGTCCCTCACTGAAAAAATGTAGCAAAGTGACTTACTAGTTGCTGTGATGTGGTGAGCATTAGATACACCTATTTCAGTGTCTTCTAAAGCAAGTGTTCTGCTCTGAAGGAATACTGAATATTGGGAAGTGAAATGTGACTGTCAGTTGGATGTTAAATACGCCAAGTACTAAAATTGCCAAGTTGTTTTAAACACTGAGGTTTTGGTGAAAGATGGAAGAAATAATATTTCTGAGCCTCTGCCTTGTCTTGTGGATAGATCAAGGTCCTGCCTCTGCAGTCTTGAGCTCTAAGGTAAACTCTTTTGAAATGCATTAGTCTTATTCTGAGCACCATTATTCTGGAAACTGATGAGAACTGATTCTATAGCTAATGCAAATTTAATGTTGTGGTGTAAATTATAGCTATTCATATCTCTTTTCTATAAGAAGTGATGCACAGTCTGCAGTCTGTGGGTGGGAAAATGAACAAAATTAAGTCTGAATAATACTGTTCAGTCTTTGTAGAACTTAGACTTTTATCTGTTGTTGTTCAGCACAACAACAGTTGTTTTATAATTTGAATGTAATATTATAGGTGCATATGAATTACTTATGTGGAAACTGGATTTATTCCAATGCTAGTATCTTGGAATAAGAGAGTAAGTTGGCGAACAAATAAAGTTCAGCTAGCACTCCGTGTTTTAAACAAAACAAAAAATAATCTGACAGATTTAGGAGAGCCATAAATCTGACTTTATTAAATCCATGCTTCTGTGGGTTTGTTTTTTGTGTTGTCCTTCCTGCTCCTGTTTGGTTTTGTTTTTTTAAGGGTGTTGGAGCCTAACTTGAGTCAGTGGAAGTGTCTGCTTTTGTAACCTGCACACCACATGTGATGTGGCCCAGCTGTTCTTATTACACACTTATCACCACGCAGCATGTTTCAAAGAAACGGTAGGTGAGAACAGACTAATTTGCATCTTTAAAGGAAGATTTAAGTCATTCTAGTCGTTTGTACACCGCCAAATACATGTATCAAAGTCCATCCCATTCAAAGGGATGGTATAAAAAGTAGGAACAAAAGCCTTCTTAAAAAGAAAGTAACCAGACAGCTCTTAAAATCTAGATCTCTCAAGGTTACCTAGAGCACAGTGAAGCAGGTGTAGGTACAACACAGAGATGGACTGTGAAACAGAGTGCCGGTGTGTGCCAGCTAGCAGAATTACAAGAGAGCAGAAGAAACTTGGGTAGCATGGAGACAACTGCCTTCAAAACAAACAAACATAAGAGCAAAAAGAATGTTCAAATTGTTAAAATCATGAGTCCAGTAATCTAATGTAGAAATACACTGTAAAGTTTGTGGTTAACAAAAGGCATAAAAACTGATAATGTTACTTTCTTCTTACAGATCAGAAGGGTTCCACTGCCTGTAGGAATTGAGGATGAGGATGTAAACAAAGCATATGTAGTAGATACAGCTTTTGCAGGGAAATAAATTACTTGTGTCTTTGTTCAGTGGGGAGGAAATGGAAGGTTTCAATTTTGGAACTTTTCTTTGTGAGGGATTCCTCAGCTGGTGGGTCTAACATGGTGGAGGCAGGAGAAGGGTTTGTTGGTGTAGCTGACAGCATTATCAGCATCCAAGTACAAGGGCAGGGTGGTATTCACTCTGTTTCTAAATACTCAGAGATGAAATAGCAGAATGCTGATTGTGTGTAAATTCTTGTCTAAATCTACTGTGTAGCCAGTGCTACAGAGAATGGCAGGTGGGGTGCCAAAATTTAGGTAAGGGAGACTGTAGCACTTGTAAGGCTCTCGTGCAAATGTCTGACACAGTTCAATTAATAGTGTTATTTATGCAGCTGTCTACTACTTCTGTCCTTGTAGTCTCTGCCTTCTCCCTTACAGTCAATGTGCCTTTTGTCAGGAAACCTGTCTTGTAACTTTATGGAGGCTGATGGAGGGTCATTAACCATGTGGATAAAAGTGATTTAGGTGTCTCGTGTTTCTAAGTGAATTTTGAGAGCGTCCCTCACTAGCTTTAAAGGGAGTTAATAAGCCATAGCATAAGAAGAGACAGTCTTTGTGCTGATAAATAATTCCTTAATTTGTAAAGAAAATAAGGTGGAAGTAAATGCTTGGCTGTATCAGTAAAGAAAGTCACTTCTGGGCAGGACAAATTGCTGTAGGAATATAAGACTTTGCTAAATTTCCTAAAAGCCCTGGTGACCAGTGGGGAAGAAAGCTTGCTGCTGATATTAAATTAATTGGGATAGTAAGGGTGAGGTACAGCTGAAAAGAACCACAGCAAAAGTAATATGACTGAATTTCTAGTGCTGTTGCTTGTCAGGAGAACATGTAGCTGCATTGAGGAGAACAGCCCCAGTTTTACATCCAGTGATGGATGCTAAACTGGCCATAACTGTGCAGGAGCAAGGTCTTAGTACTGTTATTATTTAGTAGGTGTCAAACAAACAATTGTCAGTTATCAGAAGAGGAATACAGAATAAAGTAGAAAAGGTTGCTGTGTTACTATTTAAATCCAGTTTGTAAATCGGCATTTTGAATACATTGTATAGTCTCCTCCTGCTAAAAAGTATAGTAGCTTAAAGCTTTAGTTTAGGGCGTGAAGGATGATGAAAAATACAGAACAGCTTTGGTGTAGATACTTGGCTAAGCATCAAGAGTTGTCAGGACAGAGATCTGAAGTCTCAAAAGTTATGAGTTAAAGTGAGGACTGGGCAGGAAGTGATTTCTGCCTTTTTCCATGAAAGATATAGAAGTTGGGTTCAAAACCACCAAGTGGTTCTTCATACAGCAAATTTGAGACCTTAGAAGATAAAAACTAACAATCATTATTTCATCTTTGAGCACAAATTGATGTCTTGTACTATAGACTTGCTGTCTATGTTGGAAGAGAAGGACTGAATTTTAAACTGTCAAGGTCATAGACATCTACTTTGTCTATGACAAGCTATTGCTGCTCCTCCAGTTAAAAAATAATGCATATTTTCTATTTTCATTCTTAAACATACTACAGCACAGTAGAAACTGAACTGGATTCTAATGATTTTACTGTAGTGAATTTGAAACCAAGCCAAAATAATGCTGCCTTTGTTTTTAATGTTTCTTTTGCTTACTATAAAGCCTTTCTTAGCTATTTAGTTGAAGTTTGTTTGTGTTTCATATTTATTATTAAAATCCAAAGAAAAATACTACTGTTTGCTAAGTATTGTGATTTGTAGTTGCTTGTACAAGTTTACATGGGAATGCTCTTCTGATCAAGCTTAATGTTACCTTCCTCAGTTTAAACTGTAGGAGTTCAGTGAATTTTGTTAGACACAATACGAAAAGCTCATCACTGAGAGCAAGGTAGCTGATAATCAAGACCTGGTTTTAGTCTTTCCTTCACCATCTACTCTTGGTTATTTCAGTTGCACATCTGAATAATTGAACAGATGACCCTTTTAAAGGGACAGATGGAGGGAAAGCTCTGCTGAAGAGTTTATTATAAGACGTAAATCTTGCCCTTGTCCTCAACACACCATGTCAGCTAAAATTAAAGATTGTTTCATTAAAGATTGCTATCTTTATTTAAATCATGTAGCTGGCAGCTTGGTTAATTAGCTTTTTTAAACACAGGGTTTTTACAGTTAATGAGTTTCAAAACTTCACCTCACTTCTGCATCATCCAGGAGTGGCAGAGCCTGCTTCTGCGACCTTCTGCTGGCTTCCTTTGCCATATGTGTATTTGTGCTGTGTTAGTTTCACCTTGTACCATTTTTTGTAAACATAACTAAAACTTGGTCTTGCATGGAGTGATATCATTATTTACTTTGTGTTGAAATATAAGAATGAGCTGTAATTTTAATTTTCCTTACAACTTTTAGGAAATGAATAAAATACAAAATTGTAAGAAGTGACCTTTTATCAAAGTCTGAGGTTGCCGCTTGTTCTGTTTGAGTGTTAATGAAAAAATGTAATGATGAAGTGAAACAAAGGAACTACAATGAGTGGTCAGAGGTGAAAACTGCAATCTCTTTACAGTGTCTAACAAGAACAGTAAAATTGCTTTGATGCTTTTACTTTGCCTTTAACAGGATTTGAGAAGTTACTAACATGACTTTATGACAAAACATCAAAGCATTAAAGGAAATCAATTAATGACTATGTACCTACTTCTCTACATGATGTGTAGTTAAAGGCTTTCTGTTCAGTGTCCTCTTGTTAATGTGAAAGGGTTTTTTTTATTATTCAGATGAATATTTTAATAAAAGAGGGTTTAATATGAAAACATGAAATTTAAATGCCTTGCATTCATTATATTCTGGTGGACTTGTAGTTTCTGGATAGTTTGTGATCAGATTCACTTGCTTGCTTATAAAGCAGATCTCATGTGCTCTGTAAGATTATAATTTAAATTGCTTAGACTGAGCTTACAGGAAAAGATGACTTGAACAACTAGTAATACAGCTGAAAGTTAGACATCATTTGATATAAAACCTCTTAAATCTTGTTGATACGACTATATGCAGTCTCGGTTATAAATAAGCTTCCATGTGTTCTTAGTAGCCTGTCAGTCTAATTGCTGTGCCTGAGAGAGGATAAAAATGTACATAAGTTTCTCTCTATGTGACAGCTTCTCCCTTTTTTTTTGTGTGTCTCACTTAGTTTATTTGGAATTTAAACAGTTGAATCTGAAAGCTCCTCAGCATCAGGCTTCGTGGATGTGGACAGCATTGGTTCTGTTCCTTGATGAAGCAGCATCACAATGTGTTATTGAACATGCAAAGCTGTTCTGTTTCATGGTCCTGAAAAAAGACTGTCTGCGTTCTTGACTTGTAATCTATAGTTTGATTTAAAGGGTATTGAGTGTGTTTTAGTCATTTGAGGATATTTAGTGTGTTTTAGGGTCATCGGAGTCTCATTCTTTTGTCTTGAACTTTAATGCATATTCCAAGGCATTTCTGATTGTACAACACCTTTGCCTCACGCAGGCCTGATGTGTTATGCTGTTAGCTGATAATGTTTCTGCTCTTTGATGTAAATTGCTGTAAGGCTTCAAAGTATGTAAAAGAACTTGGACTACAGTTCTAACTCCTGTATAGAATTACAGTTCTAACTCCAGCATACTCATATGCTGATGCATCTTGTTAGATCCAGTAACATGAAGTCTTTATAGTCATTTCCACACATTCAAGGTTGTTTTATTTTCTGTTTGCCTCTATCTCTTGCATCTATGCAGACAGAAAGAACAAGAAGGTAGAGTCATCTTTAAAAACAGATGTCTGGTCTCAAATTCTAGCAATACCTTTAGAAGGTGCTAAACTCTTAAAAATCCATAAGGTTACCAATATCTGGTAGATGTGATACCAACTCTGTTTTTCTGGTTAGGGACTCCTATCTTGGTGAAGTTGGTCCAGTCATTACTATCATCCCTGAAAAGCATATTGAACTTCTCAGTTTGACTTAATTCTGCTGCTTTGAAGGAAGAACAGTCTAGTGCAGGTTTATTTATCATAATCCAGAAAAGGGAGTAATTTGTGTGTACAGTCTCATCTGATGATTTCTCTAGAAGGAGGAAGGAACACGAGCTTAATTTTATTTAACAGTGCTGGATTGAGTAGAATACACTCACTGGGTGGTGGCTGAAGCACATGGGAGAAGATACTGCAAGATTGATTCCCCAGCAGAACTGACCTCAATAAGGAGCAAGTATTTTTGTCTTAAGGAAAAATGTTGATCTTAAAAGTGTAAATGTGTTTTAGTTTAAGGAAAAAGAAGGCTGTTCTTGCATTCTTCAGGATTCCATGTATGTCTTTAGCTATTAGTTACTGATAACTGTGTGCAGGGGCCAGAGGGGATGTGGAGAAATACACCTGTTTCAATCTGAGTGTTGAAAACTTCTGTTGTAGTGAATGAGAGAGGTCAAATTAGTCCTAAATTTAATCACACCAAAAAATTTTTAGAAAAAACTTCAAAACTAAGTTCTTGATACTAAAGCAAGTTATGTTCCTGTGTGTCCCTGACACAGGTACAAAGACATGTGCAATTACAAGGTTTAAACCTGATGGTACGTCTGCAAATACTCTCAGAAATTTTTTGGTAAGTATCAAAATTGAGATTATGTTGAATTAAAATTTCCCTGTACTGTTTTGCAGCCTGAATTCATCACTAACAACTGTCAGTGCCCCCCAGAATAAAAAAAACCTCTGCGTTGTCTAGAGGGGAAAAGCAAACAATAGAAACATCAAAACATAAAAGGAAATGTAAGAGATTTGTAGTGTCTTGAAACTTTCTTAAAGTGCACAGAGTCAGAACCCGGTGAGCTGAGGTGCTGATGTAAAGGAAAACATCTTCACTCCAAGGGTGGGCTCTGCCCTCCATGCCACAGATGTGTCAGCAGTGTGCCCATTCCATTTTCCAGATGGATGAATGGTTTCTTTCAGTTTTTAGAGTGCATTAAATATATTTATAAACATCTAGGTTCCAGTGTTCATAATGCAGGGATTTTAAACATATGTCATGAGAAAATACATTAGAAGGTCTCATCTAATCCATCCAGCAGAATGCTTGGGCATCTTTTTAAAGGAGACAAGCAACAAACCACCCACTGCTGCCTTATTTTCTCTAATGCATTTATAGTCTCATTTGACGTGCATTGACCATTACTGGAGATAAATACAGTAGGAACTGAAATGACAGAAAAGCAGTGGTTCCTCTGAGAAGGTGTACCATGGCTTCCCAGCAGGACAACCCATGGTTTGACTGAAGCACAGTAGAAAAGCATTGTTATAAAATCAGATATCTAAGGCTTTATCTAGTTTCCAGTTAAATCAATAAGACTAACTGATCCTAATGGAGTTCTGGTTCTCACTCTGTCCATTTGCTGATGGCTTTGGGGACACAAGGGACTTGATTCTCCTCCCAACTCAATGTAAAAATTATTTCTGGCACTCCCTTCTCATCCCAGATCTAGCTGTGCTGCCAAATGGACTGTCAGCAGCTTTGTCTGGACACAGAGTTTGGACTGTAAAGGAAAGTGTGGTTTGGATGTGTGTTGCTTTAATTAAAGCAGAGATGTGAAGGTACATCCCCTGTGGCTCCAGTCTCCCTTGGGAAGGTGGGCTTTCCTCCTCAAGCCTAGTGCTCACCAGATCTCCCCACCTAGGCACAGGAATTTGTCCTACTATTTCAGGAGGTGAAAGGTACAATTGAAGAATAACAATAATAAAAAGAGCTTTTGTATAGAGTTATAAAAATAACTTTACAAGGAGGTGGCAATGAAGGCATCATCTTAATGCCTTTGCACCAATAAGTTACTCAGGCAAGCAGTCATCTCTTACACAATATGGTCAAAACTGCATTTTAAATAGGGGGGTTTTGTGTTTAATTGGTTCAATAGGCAACAGTGTCAGTCGTTTTCTAAAGCTGAAAATGGTAGTGCCAGTAGTGCTACAGTAGTTGAAATTTTCAAGTATTGTATGCTTTTTTCCCAGATTTTAAAGATCAGAATGCTAAACTGGAATACAAGCTCATGTACAGGAAATACCTTGATTCAAACTTCAGACTGCTAAAATTAGCTTTGTCTGGCACAAGTCTATTTGTAGGTGTTGAAAGGGTTTTTTTATTTAAACTTATTTAGCTTGGTAATTGAAAATTTCTTTTCTTGCTCCATGTGTGAATAAAACTGAGGTATAGGAGAGTGAAATATGCTACGTCCAAAGTCTTGAAAGAAAGTGATTGAAAGTAACCAGGTTGGGTAGAAAAGCACAGATAACTTTTAAAAAGCTTTTTTAACTTTTGCTGAAGCCACTAGTTAAGACTGTTCAGGCCGTTATCATTAGTTGATTTCCATTTTAAAGCTATTTTTCAGTAAGCTATACAAATTCTAAATTAAAAAGCTACTTTATGATAAACAATTGTCAACTGCTATTTTCTAATATTCTAAAGCCAAGGAAATATTTAGTTTCTCTAGGTTCTACAAGTTTTCATGTGTGCTTGCACATACCTTACTACTCAGCAAAACATAAAAAATAGAAGTAATATAGTAGAAAGTATATGTAGTCACTGGTAAATAAAAATAATAGTTAAAGCTCAAGCATTAAGATTAATATGTATTATATAAATCAAGGGAGTTTTGACATGGGTGATGCATCCCTTCATGTTGTACCCATTCTGTTTTATGCAACAGTAGTCTTCTGTTCTGAAACTGGCTCTTCCTTTGACCTCTTACTGTTTTATTACTGAAAACAAGCTTCAGGGCTACAAGTGGTTAGTTGTGATATCCCAACCATGTTTTTCAGCTTGAAATAGTGCTAATATAGTATTGGGGATTTACGTGCAGAGTCAAAAGGAGAAAGAACAAGATGTGTTGTGTTTTGTCTTTTCTGTAGCAAAACTAGACCACAGAAAAGCCTGAAGATATCTTAGAGACTTAATCCTTTAAGCATGTGTAGGCATGAACTCTGTGGTCACTTGAAAAATTGTGGAATTGAAGTTCTGTAAAAGAGACATTAAGATTGATCCAAATGCAATATTGAATAGAAGTGTGCATAGTAAGGGTCTTAGAAAACTGCAGAAAAAAGTGTTCAAAATGTAGCCCATGTTGATAACCAAGGTCACCATTCCTAGGTGTAAAACATGAGGAATATGCTGGTTTTGTTGAGACCAAAAAGCTAGAAAGAAGGCCCTGAGAATGCTGCATCCGAGCACCAGGAGAACTGTTGTGAAAGAGCAGCAAGCCCTGTGTGCTCCCCATTCCTCTTAACTGGGAAGGAAAACCTGATAATGGACAGACACCCTGACCTAATGCTCACTGAGACTGAAGTTTGATTTTGAGACAAAGGACTACTTGATATTAGTCAGTGACTCTTAATGAATACAGGAAAAAAAAAAGCCTAAACTTCTTTTTTTATCACCAGTTGGGGACCTCAAAAATTTTAGGACGACAAGACTAGTTGTTTTCCTTCTGTCAGAACTTGTGGTGGAAACAGTATCATGATACTTTGGATTATGTGGGAGTAAGAGTAAGTGAAATCTGAACGTGTGAAGGTGTAAAATCAATTTGCTTTTTTTTTTTTTCCTTTTATTTTATCCTTTCTGTAGTCCTGTACTGGGCTGCATGGTGTGAATTCCCCTGCAATAGCTTTCTGGAAGATAAATATTTAACTTGCTGCTATTTTACTTCACTGTTTTTGACCTCTGAAGTTGTCAGGGAACTTTAAGTTTGTTAAAAATGGGTTGAAAGATCCCTGGACTTGGAGAAGCAGTATGGTATTAGCTATCTTTGCTTACAATCCAGCTTTCTGCAGGCAGGTAGGTAGATATACAGGACGTTAGCTAAGAACTCCGTAGCCTTTATTATACAAAAAAAGGAAATAATCTTAAATTTGGGATTCCTTGTCATGCTGATAGTATTTATCATAGGGAAGTAGCACCTGCTCTGCCATCCTTATGTAAGAATGGACTATCCTATTGCTCCTGGTGAATCTTCAACATTTGTCTTGACAGCACTTTGATGAAAAACTTGGGATAAGACTGAGGTTAAGAGCACCTAAGTTGTTGCCTGAGTATGTTGGCTCTAAAAGATTTCTGGAGAACAATTTGCAGTAAAACATTGTAGGGCTCTGTGAGTTCTTGAAGTGGTGTCCTTCTGCCCTCACAGTTATAGCATTACATGAGGCTGCTGAAAGTAGTGAGGAATGCCAAGGGGCATAATAGAGCTATGCCAGATGTACTGGCAAGTGAAGCTACCACATTAAACTGTGAACTAATTAAAGTGGATACAGGAACTTGCAAAACCTCCAACTCCAGAGGAAAAAAAAATGCTCTGACTTGTGGAGGAGAAGAGGTGGTTCTTGATAGGCAGTGAGCAAACACTATCTGTGGATCTGCATTTGCAAGACACACTATGGCCAACTGTAAGGACAGGGTGAAAGGAAAGCTTCACGTCATTCTAGGAAATAACCATTTTTTTCTTGCTGAAAGCAAAGACTTAATAGTATTTAATACTTCTGTGAAACCAAAGATATTCATATTACTGTGTAAGTATATAAAGATGATGTAGCTAATTATTCATGGTTGATGAACATAGATAATTCTTACTTGCTTATTGCCACCATGATCAAGCAGTGACAAGAAAAAGGTAATCTAAAATTCTCTAAGAATACCATCAGCCATTGTTCTCTACAACCCAGTGAAAGTTTTACTTTGTTTCCTTGTGTTAATAATGCATTTTTATTAAAAAGTCTGAAAGACCACAGGGCTGGTTCATCAACCTGGATCAAACTCAAACTGCTCCCTCAGTTGAAGGAGAATTCTCTCTCTTGCAGTGGTTACCAGTTACAGGTGTTTGATCTGCAGGTAAAGCAGGGTTTGTGCTTGTGCTGCAGGACTACTTCAGCTCAGGTCCTCATGCTGCTGCTCAAGCCAGAGTTTAGCCACTTAATCTCAGGGAAGGGTCTGGTACAAACTGCTTAGTCTGGGGTGGGTCTGGTCTCTTCACTTGCCATCAGCTGTACATCTCAATCCACATGCATTAGAACCCGAAAAGGTGCTTCTGAGTAGAAATGTTACATCTTGACACCAGCAGCATAGTCTCTTTTACTTTCTTAGCCAAGGTTTACTGCTAATTCTTGTCCATGCAGGATAGTTCTTATGACAGCATCTGACTCCAAACTGACAAGACTGGATTGCGGGGGTGGGGGTGTTCTCTGTCAGTAGGAGAAGTCAGACTGTACTGTGGTTCTACTAAGGATTATAATCACTTTACTCTGGAATTTGTCATTTTGGACTGGAGGATTACAGTTCTGTATGGTAGCCGTTAAAACATTTCAATCTAATTTTGTTACTGACTGTTCATAATGCATGCCTTTGAGCTATTGAAAGGAATTTGATCTTCACATTTTTCTTACTATTTCGATTAAAATACTATTGCTGGACTTTTAAATGCATCATAAATAGCAGCTGTAACAACTTTATAATGCTTCTCTTTTTAAATGCTTTTTGCAAGTGATGAATGTTTAGAAAAACATCTTTTTGTGACAGTAAAATTAGAAGAAATACAGCTTACGGACCAACACTTAAATATCTTTATGCATAAATTAGTCTAGATCTTTCAGTTGTCTCTATGTTGACTGAGAAAAGAGCAAAAACTGGCCAAGCCTAGCAGTGTTTATGCAGCCTGAGAGCACTGTGTGACAATTAATGACACCATGTTCCTCCCGAGATGGGAATGGCTAGTACAGATCTTCCTACAGTGAAAAAACATCCTTGTATAAAGAGGCAATTGATGATTTAATGAAAGAAATCAAACTGACAATTTCCATTGAAATCTCATTTTAAACCCTAAATATTGAGGCCCCAGAGAAAACAATAGTGAGCCAGCTGTAACATAATCTTTATCAATAAGTTATTTGGTTTTTAGAATCAAGTGCTTTGTTCACAAGTTTTTGTGGAAACTTAAAAACATAGGGAATATGAAATTCAGACTTAAATAACTTGTAGAGACTTGAAGTTTGATGGAAACGGAATGGAATATCAGTTACTTCTTGCTCAGAGAATTGGATACTGTCTCAGGATAACATGTTTCTGAAGTAAATAGCAGGGGCTCCTCAGTGGGAGGTGATGCAGCTGTGACAGTGTGCAGGGGATTTCAGTGGAAGATTCCAGGTTTGTCCTATGGGGGATCTTGGGCCCTTCTTATTCCTTCAGACACCTCCAGAAAGAAAAGGAGTTGTTACCAGCTGAGAAACTTGCTGCTGAGACTTTCCTTAATCAAATGGTCTTTACTCATGTGATGTACCCTAGTGAGCAGGTCAGTTTGCTATTTTAGTAATGGGTTGCATTAATGCTCTCTATCCTAAATATCTGTTATAATTTTAAAAGGAATAAAGGGAATGTTAATTGTTCTGATATCTGGTTGTGACTATTTTTGAATTAGACAAAAGATAAGGTGTTTTTAATTGTTTTTTAAAGCATCTTGGAGATAGAGGTTGGTTAGTGAGCACCTAAGAAAAACTTGCTACCTAGCTCTCTTGGTGCTAGAAGCAGCACTCAATTTCCACTTTTACTGTTTCCTTAGGATTTAAAAGCATTAGCTAACTAAGTGGTATGTCTCAGTAATGATGTTATTTGTGCTGCTTTCTCCTTACTTATGAAGTTTTATCAGTGAAGCGTTTAATAGTTTTTCTTTTTGTATGAAATTGGGGAAAAAAAATTTGTATGTTAATCTGTTTTTTCTGAAGTTTTGCTGGCAAAAAATAATGCACGTTGAAAAAGAGGGTGTAAATAACAAAGGATATTGTTCCCCTTACCAGCAGTAGATGTTTTAGGAGTGAATTTGCTTTCTAGAGAAGAACCTTACTCAGTAGTGGTAGTTGTTTCAGCAGGAAGTGTTCATTGCTTGGAACTTGATTACTTGCACCTTTCTCACATTTTAAGATACAGCTGAGATAACATGGTGTTTATGATTCACTGCAGCTAGACCTCAGTAGTTTCCAGCCTCTCGGTTTCTTATTGCTATTGCTACTCTTCCATAGGCTAGTATCACAGTCTGTAAAAGTTGCTTTCTTCATATGATACAAATAACCAGTAAAGAGATTTCTTTAATTATCTGTTTGCAGAACATAAATGGAGATTCTAAGGACAAAAGGTGGAATTCTGGAGTGTGTGAATGCTGCTGTAAGCTGCTACTGAGCTGTAAACTTTCAAAGCAAAATAGACAAGGCTTCTGTAACATTCTGCATTTTTCCATGGAAGTGTTTGGAACGTGTGATGGTTTGATCAAGTACCAGAGCAAACAAAATAGACCTCTGTTTTTATGGGCTGAAGGATGTATCAAAAATAACAAATTCAGTAGTATCAATGAAAAGCACACAAGCACCATTATCTTACTATGAAATATCAAGTCATTGCTGTTACGGTATCTTTCTCTTTTAAATTACATGCACCCTTGTCAGAGAAGCATCTACAGCTGATCTGACAACAAGTGGTTAGCAATTAAATGGATCCTTTGATTTCTGCCGTGCTGTCAGCTGATGATAGTTGGCTTGAAACAGAACAGAGATTCTTGTGGTACTGTGTGATCTCTACAGCTCAGGATTGTGCAGAAGGGAAGAAAAATGCTTCTTTTCATTCTGGCATCGTACAGTAGCTGATCAGAGTGGCATAGTCTGCTCCTTTTAGCCCACGCTCATCTCCGATGCTTTAAAAAAAAGTCACTGCATCCTTAAGGTAATTTCTGGATACTGTCACTGTCCTTGTCATGATTCACTTTCTTGTACTGAGGCAAGCTGTAAGAGTGGCAAGGCAGGTGGCAGTGGTCCTGACTGTTCCAAAACATTTCCAGCAGCTTGCAGTGCTCAGTGGTGTGGGAGTTAATCTCCCAAAACTGCCCTCATCCACAGCCTCACAGGAGCTGCACAGGCCCCGCATTTTCCTTGTCATCTTTCTACTGTTGGAAGAAAGGGAAACTCGTCTGTAGTCAGCCGAGTGCTTTGGAAAATGGTGCTTTATCCTCTGGAAATAAAAACAGATCAGTCAGACCAATAGCCCATAACTGGAACAGCAACTGCTGCCCTGAGGTGGTGTGCTTGCTGGGAACTCAACCAAAGAGCTGGGACGGGGGGGATCTCTGCAAAGCCTGGGATACCAAACTGCAGTGGTGATGGGGCTTCAGGAAGAATAAAGGAATTTCCTCCCTGTAGAAGAAATGATTCATGTAGTGAATAGTCAGTTTCTTACATTTGGTGTCTCTAGTTTCCTTACCAAACAAAGTGTGTGAGGGAGTTATAGAAGCTCTCTTTATTATCTTTAACACTTACTTGGTGAGATAGGACAAAAGCAAGGTCTGCAGTATTTTGTTATATTGCCTACTCAAAATTTCATCAACTGCACTTCAAAATCAATATATTGAAATCTATAAGATACAGATTTTCTAGATGTTTGGTTTCCTGTTTATCAGGCACTTATTTAAAAGTGCACACTGAGTAAAATATAGCCAGATTAGACCTGCACTACTTCTTCTCTAATCCTAACCTCTGCAAGGACAGAGGAAGAGTATTTTGTGGTGTCAATTTACTATTCCTATTTCAGATATGTCTTTGTTAATTTGAAGTCTTTGGGATAATTAGCAAGGCTTGGCATTTGTTCCTTTTTAAGGAAAGGTCCTTAAACCTTTAGTTCAATCAGAGTACATGTTTTGCTGCAGCACCCTGTAGTTCTCAAAAACTCATCTCGCCGTAGGGATGCGTAAAAGTCAGGAGCTGGCAGTGTGTGCCAGTGTGCTCCAGTAGACTTGCACAAGTGAGCTTGTTATCTTCTCTAGAAATTCTGGGGGGAAAAAATGCTGGTCTTGAATTCATGATAGCTTATTTATTGATCTTCAGGTAATGTGATTAAACTGTAAGAAACTCCTGTTGAAGAGTCAAAACAAGACTGAATTAAGTGAGACTAGAAGGACTGGTTAGAATAGTCCACTCTAAGGTTCTCACATCTGTACTGATAAATATTTACCATGAGAACAAAATTGTTGTGTAGTTTCAAGTTCTTGAGTTGGAGGGAGTGTTACTGTTTTTTTTAATGTGCTAAAATAATGGAACAATAGTTAAAGGCAGACTCAACCCTTCTATTTCTGTCCTAGTTCTTTTTGCTTTGAGGTTGAGCCATCAGTGTAAATAGCATCCAACTCCAGGACCTCTTCTCCTTGCTTGGTTAGGGACGTCTAATGCTGTTACAGATACTCAGAGGGGTGTTACTTGGACTAATCTGTTGCTACTGCAGGAGCAACAGAGAGTGCTATGTTTCCCAGAAGTGCAAGCTTTATAGCTTCAGGGATGGGTTTTGTGTCCTGGGTGAGGCTCTAAGTGGCCAGGGTTTCACTGTTGTGCAGGTGGGGCCTATTTAAATATATACCTGTGTGAGTTCCTATTACCCCTGTGTACACCTAGGTAAAATTTAAGGTCTGATAAGGTTGAAATTACTTGCATGTATGTTCTCAGCTTTACCATTTGCTTCCTTAAGTGCTGCTGGAGGAACCTTGAAAAACTTGCCTTGTGTTTCCAAATCTTGAAGATGTGCTTTGGATTGGTCTATTGGATCTGAGCCACCTGTGGGGCTTTAAATGCATGTTTGTTTTCAGGTTGGGGCACAGTATTGTAAAACTAATTTTTAAGCTTCCAGAAAGATAAGTGCTGTAATCAAATACATAATTTCTCATGAGAATGCCTGATTTAATTGTTTTTTGGGGAAATAGTGGTAGCTTATTCTGCTGGGGAGTGCAGTTTCACTCTGTTTGGTGTTAAAGCTGTCTCCAAACAGGCATTGAGACATAACTGTTTAACAAAATGTGATTTTCTTAATACTAATAAATTATTATGGCAATATGTATGTAGTACAATGGGAGTTACGACATGAGTTAATATCAAACAATAAATATGGTGGTTCATAAGGATTTTTGTTGTTCAAGTGAGCAGAAATTATCTAAAGAGGTAAAGTAAAAATCTAATTAACTGTAGACTCCATGTGAGCACTAAATACCCCTGTTTAAGCAGGCTGTAGGTTACTATAAACACTTTTTCATGGGAGTTGCATATTTTTTGTGATTTTTTTTTTTTTTCTAATATTGAGGAAAAGCATCTCTGGATTTCTTGATTAACTGAAGATACCTTGGAATAACCAGATGCTAGAACCTACTGCTAGCATAGCAATATAGGATGATGTGAGAATTAGTTCTATTAATTCAGTCTTTGAAAGCTTGGAAAGCTCAGGAGACTTCTGGAGCTTCAGAATATATGCTATGTCATTTGTTTATTTATATCTGTGGTCCAGCAATTTAGACTGCCACAGTCATGTCCCTTTGATCTCCTGGCAATGTCCCCTTCAGGCTGAAGCAGGACACCAGTTGCTTAGATCCAGTTGATAACCTGACACAAATGAATGGAAAGCCTCGATATGAACAGGACTGTCATGGGGTCGTACTGGGCACTGCTCAGAATGA
The DNA here is from genome assembly GCA_013397555.1 of Urocynchramus pylzowi. Classification (NCBI taxonomy): domain Eukaryota; kingdom Metazoa; phylum Chordata; class Aves; order Passeriformes; family Fringillidae; genus Urocynchramus; species Urocynchramus pylzowi. The sequence continues at coordinate 308,984 of VZRH01002836.1, read as the reverse complement.
AATACTGTACAACAATATCATATTTTGCTTAATTTGCTGCTTGCCATCGTGCTGGGTCACCCTGTCCCACTGTCTCATGCTGGCTGTGGCAGTGATCTGGTGCAGTGATGAGCCATCTCAGCCAGTTAACCACTGAAAGAAGAAGGAGAAATCACAGTAGCTGTTCACAGTGGCTCAGCAAGGGGAGAGGCACAAGGGTGGGATGCACTAGGTTGTCAGGCTCTTTATAGCTCTCCACCAAAAAACTGCTTTGACATTAGGATTTGTATGAAAAGCAGTTTTCAGGAAAAAAGGAAATACCATTTGAGGGCTTTTTGCCATTTCTTCTTACTGAGGCTTTACAATTTTTGTTGTTCAGCTTATAGAAAAGCAGTTAAATTTAATTCAGGAAGCAGCTAACTTAGCTCTTCCTTGCAATAACAAGATCTGGGTCAGAAAAGACTAGAACAAGAATAACACTGATTAACTTGCAGTGCTTTACTTATAATGCAGAATTACCATTTTACCCATATTATTGTTCAGTCTTTTGTTTACCTTCCAAATCACTGTATATGAAAGGCCAGGTAACCTTCTGTTGGTTTGTTTATTTTAGAAACATGCACAACTACAAAGATAGTTGGGCAGGTGATGTGCCCAGAACAACTTGTATTTCCAAAAATAGCTGGTTTAGGTTGAGCGTCATGCTGATACCTTGGGAGTTGCCTGGTTTCTCTTTTTTTGTTTCTTCCTTCCTACCACTGAGTTTCTCTCTCCTTCATTTAGTTTCCTTCTACACATCTCTTGGCTTTTCTTCCTCTTAACCTGTCAGTATCAGTGGGTATTCCCATTAAGTTACTGTAGTTCAATTCTGCAGCCTAGCCCTCATTCTCTTGGATATAGGGAAGACAGACACTGAGTGTGTGATTCACCTTTTTATTTCAGTGCTTTTAGGAGGCCACTCCACAGACATCATTGTAGATGTTTTTGATCCACAGCCTTTGGGATAGAAAGTCAAGCAGCAGCTTATGACATGATGTCTGTGCATAATGTTTGGTGCCAGGAGACACCAGTTTGCTACGTACTGGCTGAGACACTCATGGCTGTGGTTATGCCAAAGTCAGAAACACTGAAGGTCTCTTTAGCACTGCTTATCTGTCTGAACACATAAGACTCCCATCAAAGGCACTTCGGGTGTCTTGTCTTTAAGGTATCTGTCCTACCTTGGATGTTCCACACAGTATTAGTTTGTCTTGAAACTGAATATTGCTATCAGCATTCATTCTGTTGTGCAAACAATGGTGGCTTTTTTTTTCCTCTTCTAGATAAAAGAATTGTTTTGTTCTTTCTGTTTTAAAGGCTCTGGCTTGTTTTATCATTAATTCAATGTCTTAGTATGGCATTTCAGAGAGAGGGGAAGGCTACCCACAAAAAACCTGCTGTGAAACAAGTTTAATCTGGTTTTTTTTATTACTGATAAAATGAAATAAAATAATTCTGATGATTCAGCAGAAAACAAAGATTATTTTGGAAGTGACTCTGACATGCATTTATGAAAGACACCATTGAGATGAGTCCCCGCTCCTGACTGCTGAAAGTGTTTGTAAGGAATCTTTCTTGTGACTGTAAACTTATGCACAGTTTTCATAATAACTGCTCACTTGACTTGATTATGTCACAGATTTGTCACACCTTATCTAGGTTTTCTTGTAGAGCACAGTTTGAGGGAGGGGGAGAAGGAAATGAAGACGCTTGGATTTAAATGCTGCTTTGCCCAAAGGCAGAGATCTTCACTGGAGCTGTAGCCCTGGGAGGTGAATGTCTGCTGTGAACAGAGCATCATCTTCCTGGGCTCGTTCTGGTCCTCCCAAAAAGCAAATCCATCCTGTAATCAGTTAATTATTTGCATTGCATGTAGAAACTGTATTTATTACTTTTATTGTTGCTGCAGTTTTCCTTTTCTGATAAGGCAGATTACTGCTTCTGGAGGTTTGGTGTGTTTTGATTTTTCCAGAAAAAGAAAAAGTGGATATTTTTAGCACAAGCTTTCCAGGGTGCTGTACGTCACCACACTGCTAAATGGCTCCTCACCAATGTGGCAGCAGGTTTTTCCCTCTGTGCTCTTGGGATAAAGGTGTGTTGTTTTTTGTAAGAGTTGATCTAAGGCCTGTCAGCTCTTTCCTAAAGTATAGTTAAGCACCTCCAGTTCATTAACCATTTCTCAGTGCTTTGGCTATAACCAATTTGAGCAATGACTGATAAGAAAAGCATAGTTTGTCCTTGAATTGCAGCACTCTTGCTTTTCAGTAACTTAAATTTCCTAACTAAAAATATCACAAAATCAAAGATGATGTGATTCTAGGTTAAGTAGTGCACCCAGGATTTCATATTTAAGGTGTTTAGGAGTCTTTCTACAGTTGAAAGTATGGGCAAATTAGTACATGAAATAAAGATTCCACATGGAAATTACATATGCTAATGGTTATATATTAATCAAAAAAATTAGACTCACTCCACATGAGGTGGAAAGTTTGGCCTTGTTAAGACTTCAGAAAAGAGTAAATAATTTTTGGTGGTATAAAAGTATTTGCTAGTTGTTCTTTCTAGTCTAGGATTGTTTTAACTAATGACTTCTTTTTTTTCCCCCTTTTCCTACCTGTACTTTTATTAAAAAACAGTTAATAATCTGTGGATAATTGCAAAATACAACTTAAAAACATCAGAAAAATACAACTTAAAAACATCAGAAAAATAATGTACTTATTTAAAAAGACAACAGATCTCAGACTAGTTACAATGTAAATGATGGATAATTCAGACTTGGAGCCAGGAAAATATTTTCTGTCAATAACACTGCATATTTCATGTTGAAATGTGTTGACAAGACACATGCTTATTTATAAGTCTCATCAAATCAAGTTTAAGAAACTGAAACTAAGGCTTTGTATTTTTTTTTCTTCTTTCCTTCTCTTCCCCCTCCTCAGCCTGCAGTGAGCATTACTGATAGTTCAGAGCACTTGCAGAGGTCTAGTTCTTGCAAAAAGAGCAGCTGCTCACAGGCCTTCTGCTTGTTGTGTGTCTGGTTTGGGTTTTTTCTCCTGGCACCTTTGCATGTCCCTCTGGCTGTTTGCTGTGTGTATTTATAATCTCTGTGAGGTAAAATGTATTTTGCATGAGAGTCAACAGTCTTTATCCTTGGTCTCCAAAAGTTGTTCATGCTACATAATGGTTCCCAGTAAGTAGGTGCTTTGCAAATATTTGAATAGCAGAGCAGCAAAGGAATGATAAATGAAATCAATCCTCCATGCCTCTACAGTAGCAGATGTCTGGAGCTGAACTAGTCACCCTCGACTCCACTGGGAATTAAAGCACCTCTTTCTCTGCACTAAGGTCATTATATCTTATTTCCTGTTTTAAATACTTGACCATAGCAAGATCATTCTGGACCCAGTTTGTTGTTGACTAGGTCACCATCACGATAAGGCCTAGCTGCACTTACCAACTTGTGCTTCATCTCTTGTTATTTCCATTGTCAGTTGAATTCTGCTTAATTAATAGCTGCAGAATTAATTACTTACAACTTAAATGAGTGCATTGAATCTTTAAACAGCCTACAGTTAAATCCTTCAGTCAATGTAATTTCTATCTGGGGAAGACCAAAATTTGTTGAAGGAGGATAGAGGAAGGAAAGTGAAGCAAGTGAGAAATTATGTAGGTGTTTGCTGTACTTCCTATACATCAGGAGTTGTTAAAAGATAATTTTGGTTGGATGGGATGAAGAGGAGAGGAGGTTAAGAGGCTGTTGACAACTTGGTATGAACACTTGAGGTGCTCTTGGTCACTGTATAGCTGTGAGCTGGTAACAGGCTCTGGCAGGCTGGATCTTGGATATGATTCACACTCGTGAATGGAAGTGTTTCATAGCAACTGAAACAGCAACCAATCTGACAGGTAAGTAGATGCTAGTGAAGTGTCTCGGGGTGTTTTGGGAGCAGAATGCTTGTTTGGTGCTTTTCTTAGTGAAAGCACACAACTAAACTGCTTTGGAAGTGCCTACACCTCAGCTAGTGAAAGCCAGCTTTGCTTTTGGCTTTACTGCTTGCCCGAAGGCATTAATGTAAGCAGAGCACTTAAGCATACTGTTAAAAATCACTTTGTGGCCAAATTCAGCCTGTTATTCAAATACATTAGCAGCACAAGGAGAGAAGGCAATCTGTAATTCTTATTAAGGTAAAAAGCAAGTTGCATGAACTTCTTTGTTGAAACAATTTATTTAATGTTTTGAATATTATTTTCCTCTTTGTTGCACTAAAGGCTTTCCATATACTTTTAAAGGGTTAAGAATGATGTGGATGTTTTAAGCATAAATTATACTTGTATTTTCCCCTAGGTTCTATAAAACAACAAATTTGCAGTAATTTGTGACCTCAGGAACATCTTTCCTTTAAACACCCTCTTCTCAAAGAATCTACTATAAAAAATACTAAAATCACTAATTGTATAAAAATGAGATACATGCTATTAAAGAGCTACATAAGCATTTCAATTTTACTGCAAATGCATTTCTTATCTCTGAGTGGAGCCTTAAGTCCTCGGGATGTTTTGCTTCCTCCAGAGCACTCGTTAAAATAGAGCTGAAATGTCTGGTGTGTGAGATGGCATTGGGAGCTGAAAGAGAGGCTATTGCAGTGACACCTGCAATGATTGCAGGTTTTAAGAATTGTTCCTGTTTTTTCAAAAACAAAGAAAATGTATAGCTGGTGACAATTTGTGAGGTAGCACTTGTGAAAGGGAAATAGCACAATAGTTGTTTTCATATCACATTCTCTCCAGCATTTACTTTATCAGGAGATTCTTTAAATAGCAAAATTCATACTTTCTGAAGTTAAAATTGTTCCTGTTTTATGTCACTGACCTTTTATTACTTTTAGGCTGTAAGAGCTATTTTATTTTACAGAAAACATGGCTTGTATAGTACCAATAGCCAGTAGTAAATTCATCATTTAATGCTAACTCATGTCCATAGTGGATTTTTATTTTGACTGTAATTTAGAGACATTTCAACAACAATTAATGCTACCTCAGTTTGAAAGCTGTGACTTAAATTAATCTCTGCAGATAAGGTTTTTCATGTTCAAACCTCAATTAGAAGCATTATTGAGCTAATTCTTGGAAGCAGACTTTCCAAAGTTGAACATGAGTCAGTGGGAGTTGTTTCTGTTGTGCTGTCCTGAAAACCAGGTGAGAAGTACTCTAAAGCAGGCACCCAAAAATACATGTAAGGTTGAATGCAAAAGACCCTGTTGCACCAGCCATCCTTTCAAAGGGAGTTGGTTTCTGACAAGCATAGTTGATAGACAAGAGCTGTTTTGTGTTTTCGATTTGTTTGTGAAACTGCTCTCCTTCCGAAACAGCTTGTACTGATGTCTCCAGCTCACGTGAGATGAAGTAAGCTATGCTGGCACAGGTGCAGTTTTTTGCTGGCATAAATTAGGTCTACTTTGGGGTTTATTAGTGACACTGTCAAGTGCAGAGCTAGTTACAACCTGAATAAAACTAATTTCCAGACGGTAAACCAAAATGAAATATAAGAATGCAGCATTCTGTATACATGTTTCATGTGTACTAACACTTCAAAAGAAGTAACTCAAATGCCTTCCTCGTTGGTACTAGTCCTTGCTTCCACCTTACTGTTGAGGAAATTAGGCTGTTTTCCTAGTGGGATTCATCTGAGCTAGTTGTATTCTCTTTGACATGTTTTATTTCGTTAAGACAACACTGAGAAACAAAACCTCTGCTTTTTCAGAGAGAGATAAATTACCTTGATTGTGAATACCTATGCACTGGTTCCTCTAGAACCCATTTGCACTGCAGGTGATTCTCAGAAGCCCTTGTGTTGGAGGAAATTGAGGGCCTTTTCTCTTAGGCAGTGTGCAGACATGCACAAAATACTTGTGCTTGCTTTTAGATCTTTCAGTCCTGGGTCTGGTAAGTACAACCACTGCTGTGGTTAGAGAGATCACAGTACGACAGCATCTGTTTATCCATCATTCAGTATTTGAAAAGATTAGTACAAGGCTATTCTTAGCACTGGCAGATAGATGGTATGTTATTTTAGAATGTGTATTTTAGTGTTTTCTTTAATGGTATCTGTGTTAGTATTTGAGGTCACTTGAACTAGCCAGGGCTGTATGAGTCATTTTTATCCCATTGAATTTACACATTGTGGTCCAAAACATTTTTTTTACATCATCTTATTTTTTTTATTTCTTTTTTCTGGTGTTTTGGTTTTTTCCCCCCCCGGATTATGACCCTATAAAAACAACATATTCCTCATGTTGTGCCAAGTGCAGCTCTGAAAATTGGCTTTACTTGATCTCTCTTGCCTTCTGGGCTTATCTACTGCTAGACAGTAGAGGTGGGAGGGAGACAATACAGAGAGCCTGAAGACAGGAAGATGTCCTTACAGTGCTGGCAGCCTTCCTGTGTTTGAAGCCTGCAAAGATGTCTTCAGTCTAAGGGAAACAGAGACAAGAATTGGAAAGATAATCTTCCTAGCCAAAAGTTCAGCAGAGCTTTTGGCTTCTCTGCTGTTTGAATTCATGTTTTAGAGTTTGTGATACAAAGTTTGTTGGCTGATAAAGATTTTAGTGACATAACTGCTTCTGTAAGCCTAGGCAGAGGTAGTGTGTGTCACTATTTGTTGCTTCCAACTTTAAAAAGAAAAATTTAACAGTAAGTTTGTGGAACTTCAGAATCATTAGAGTAAATGGGTTTTTCTCTAATATCTGGCTGTCCAAAAAAGGATATGTTTGTCTTGCATTTGACAAATATGCACGTTTGACAAACTTGCAAAGTTTTTTACAAGTCTTCTTTTATATTGAGACGGTAAATTTACCGGGGAAAGATGTGTAAATATTGAAAACTTGTCATACAGACTTGAATTAAAGAAGAACAATATTTTAAGATAAAAAGAAACATAATGTTTTTCTTTTAATTGATGTATGCTTTTTCAGTCTTGTTGATGCTTAGGCATGGCAGTTCTTAGCCAGGAATTGAGGATTATTCTGTTTTCTTGATGACTGCTTAGCAATTGTACATTTTCTTGCTGTGAGTAGATGAAATTCTGTTTACTTGGGCGTTAGAGAAATCTCATCCATTCAGGTTCCAAAAGGTAGCATGAGACAAAAAGCATGTCAAACAAGGCTCTGCTTAAGTGACTCTGAGGCAGCAGATTGTAGTGAATTCTAAAGCAGAAGTTTAAGTGAAGCTTAAATTGATAAACAACTGATTGGTATTGATATGTAACTGATTTTAATTCTGTTTTGTATTTGTATTTAATGAAGTCAGTACTGTCTAAGTAGTAAGGTCCACTGCATGCCAGTCTCCTCTGAAGATGCTTGACAGTGGGCTGGCAGGCAAGAGTTTGTTTTTTAAGAGAGATCCTTTTTTAAATCCCCTTTGTCAAGCTCCATCTGATAAATTGCAAAGCAATGCCCTAAACCAGCATTCTTTTTCCTAAGTTAAATAAAGCAGCCTTAAATATCCTGGATACACAAACTGGAAAATAAGTTAATCAAACCAAGTTTTATATTTGACATCGTAATATTTTTTTTAAACAAAGGAAGTATTATCTGAAGACTATGATCAGTTCAACTCACAAACATGCTTTAAGATTTCAAAGCTAGATCTCATCTTCCATAACATTTTTTAATTAGGGGACCAGAAAAGGAAAACAAGTCCTTTTTTTGCTTTTTTTTGAGTCCCAGTTGGTTTTTCAACTCTTAATGACCTATCTGTTCAACTTTTTGTGAAGAAAATATTCTGTCTGCACCTGAAAAACAAGTTTGTTACCCAAAGTTTTGCAGTTCAGCAAATTCATGGGTTTTTTAAGTACTTAAATGTTGGCAGCAAAATCAAATGTCAAAATAGGTTTATGTGCAGGAAGTTCAGTTATTAGTTCTGGTTACTGTTATTTTTCATTTCATCATATGTCATATAAGGTTTTGAAGCTAAAATTTCATTTAACTTTTAAAGTGCATTTTGTACATTTTTGGTTTAATTTTTCTTCACTTTGTAATAATCACATCTCAGACTCCAAGCAGCCCTCCCAACTTGAGGGGCTTTAGCTTATAGTCCAAACACTTTAGGCTAAGAAATTGCAGAAGGAAATATTTCTCTGCTGCCTCCACTTCCCTGCAGCCTCACAGTGAGTAGGTTTGGCAAGTCATCCAAATGAGCAAAAATCCTTTTTTGGCAGGTTTAGTTTTGGTTCTAGCTCTGGTTTGTCACACAACTGACCACACACCCAGACATGTCAGAAGGGGAAAAATTTTGGTGCAAAAGCATAAAAAAAATGGGGCAAATCTGACGTGTTACTTTTGTGGTGATGGTGGCAACACTGACTTGTTTGAAGCACAGGCCTTTGTATGTTTTTCTGAGAACACCTGTGGCTCACTGAGCCTTTTTCCTTCTCAAAAACTTTCTTGTAACTAGACAGAGGTTTCTTCTAGATTTCCTGTAAAGTGCCCCAGTATTAACTGCACATTTTCACTCAAATTTGTACAAAATCATAAGTGTTTTCATAAATAATGGTGGGGCATCAAATACCAGAAATAAAAGCCTGAGCTTACAAGCTTGAAGTAGATACAAAACCCAGATGGATTAAAAATATGATACCTGGTGGATTAAAAGTGACAAGCAGGATCCTTAACTTGCTGCATGTGAGCTTCCCTCTGTCTCCTTATGGCTTGGAGGGCCAGCACATCACACCTGACCCTGCAGCCCCTTCACTTTCCTGCTGCTGTAGAAGTCAGTGTCTGTGTTGTCATTAGTGCAGACTATTGTTATGTCTCATTTTATGATGTATTTTACGAAGTATGGCAGCTTGTAGTCTCAGTCTTCTTGAGAAAAATGGCAGTGGCTCTTGCTGTGAGTTTCTCTTTAAAAAAAAAATCAAGTATGTTTTTCAGATCTTTATATTTAAATGAACACTAAGGCCAGTATTTCCTTTCTAATGCTGTTTTTCAGAAAATATTTCTTAGAATAAAACTGGGAAAATGAGTATGTGTGCACAGAGTGTCGGAATCCAAGCCATTCCTCTCCGTGCCCCAAACCCCCACAGGGCTCTGGGCAGCCCTGGCAGAACCCAAAAACACTTGGGGCTTTGATTTCAGCCCATGGGACAAATTACCAACCTTATATGAAGAATCACGGGTCACAAAAGTTTAGACAGCACAGTAGCAGTAGTTAGAGGGTGAAAGGAGAAAGTTTGAGATTAGGTACAGGGGGGTCTAAAATCCTAAGATGGAGGGACTGGGGCGTGCCCTGTCCTTCTTCCTTCTTCTTCCTGACATCCATCTTTCAGATGATGTTGGCATTCTTAGATTGGTTTAGAGTAGAAAGTCACTGTCTAACATAGGTGTTAGGGATTGGCACACAATTGTAAATATCTAATACGTAGTTCATAGTATAAAAGATAGCACCAGCCCACTTGGGGGGCAGTGCGCCTTAAACTGACCTGCTAGCCGGAGCTCGGCGGGTCAGACAGAAAATATTTTAGATAAGAAATAATTAAACATCTCTGAGAACACGAGCAGAAGACTCCTGACTCCTTCTTGGACAGCTGGGTTGGGAAAAGCGGCTTCCACCAACACCTGGGGTCATCTCCAGCAGAGAAGACCCCGACACAGAGGAACGTGGAGGGCATGAGGGTGCACATTCCAGGTCGCCTGTGCTGGTGCAGTGATGCAAAGCAGCTGTGAGTGGAGTTAACTGGCCCTTGTGCTGTGCAGGCAGCCAGCTCCTGCCTCTGCTCCCAGAAATATTGCTTGGTTTGATACCATGTGGCTTCAGCTCTTCAAAAATGCAGTTTTGTGCTTGCTGTGGGTGCATTGTTCAGAGCTCCTGATTTTTTTTTTTTTAAATTTGCATTGGAGAATTTGCTGTGTTCAGATTAGCATTAATGGTTGAAAATGTGTGTTGGCAGCTCAGGGCTTTTTTTATTAAATTATTTGTGTGTATATGTAAAATATGTATGTATGTATATGAAATTCTTGCTCAAGGGATAAATTAAATCATTAAATGATTTTAATTTGGATTTTCACATATGGAAATAATAAAAAAGCTAGATTTTCTTTCTCATACTGTTCATTAGCAATACATAACCTAAGTTAAATGTCAGTGATGAGAGAGAGTGTCTGTGGGGTGGTTCTGCTCTCTGAGTCGTGGAAATGTGATTCCTGGGTTCAGGAGAGGAAATGAGTGGCAGCTGATCAAATACTGTCACCAACCACCTCATCATGGGAAATGCTTTTTGACTGGATTTGGAGTAGTGTTGCCATGGCTAGCATAACAGAAACTGCTGCAGAAAACTTTGTCATTACAGTTTGGTTTTGTCTTTACAGTTGAAGTGAGGTTTTGTTGTTGTAGTGTTTACTGAATGACAAAGTTTGGTTATTTCTGTTTGACCTCCTTTCAGAGGCACTGTGGCACTGGTGGATGTTCAGATTAACAGCACTAAAACCACTGGGGTTGCTTTTTATTTATGGGCTATAAAAAGTATAAATAGAAAGCGGATTTATGTCATCTTTGCCTATTGAACGCGTCCTATTGTCCCCCCAAGCTTATGGAAATCCTCTGATAGCAAAATTCTGACCTGTAAACAGAAGAAGAAGGTTGCACCATTACATTATGTTGCTTTTAAGAAGTTATATTTTATTTCATATCAAGGGATAAAGAAGATGCTTACCTTGAGTTGTAGAATTATCTCAACTCACAATTTAGTTGAACTAGGAGGGTGACAGGACTTGGGAGAAAATGAGCCCTCCTACACCCTCCCCTTATGCTCCTCTTCTTCTGCAGGGCTGGGAAGGCTTTATGTGGTTTTGAAATAATGTGCACTAATTTAAATATTTGGCCTTCAGCAAAATGAACATTACAGTTGTTATATCTGAGCAGTTAATATCTCATAAGTAATGATAACAAATTAATGAAATTTTGTATGTAATATTACTGCCAAAATAAATTGAGATTCTGTGAGGAAAAAGGATATCCCAAGCAGTAGCAAAACCCAGTTTGTTATAACCATATCTGGATACTGGCCTTTCCCAAACACTGAAGGAGTGGCACGTAAAGGGATTGCTTCGGTAGCCAGAAGCTGCAGAGCACACATCCAAACAAGTGTGTATTTTAATGTCTGTGAGAAGGGGAGATTAATGCATATTTAGAAGCTATATACAGGAGAAGTCAGTGACCACGAGGTGGACAGGAAAGTGCTAAAACAACCTTTAAACAATCCCAGATGTCTGTTCTGAGCATGCTACTCAGCTTGGGCTCTCTTGGGTTTCCTTGGGACTTTAAGGCCTTTCATGTCTTCTTTCTGATGTCATGGTGTCTTGACCAGCAAGAGCTTCGCTTTTCCTCTGAGAGCATTTTCATAAATGAAGGCCGTACAGTGGCTTCATGCAGCAAAACTGGATGGCATCCTGTTATGAAGGAGAGTTTGAGATTGCTTAAAAATTCATTGGCAAGGGTATCAGCAAAAGCCAGATTTAATATTAAGTGACAGCATGACAAAGTTCATTGGCAAGATTCACTCTACTAGTTACAGGACAGTTAAGGGACTGCAAGGAAAAACAAGCAACAACAAAACCAAACAAAATCCAGACAATCAAAACAGATGCGAACTGTGAACTGTCTAGGGATGTGTGTGTTAAGGACAGTGAGGGCGAGATAAAAAGGAACATGGCCGAAAACAGCATTTAACAGCACTCAATTAACAGTACTTTAATTATACCTTTTACCTTAAACCAAATAATTTAATGAAGGAACAGCACTTAATTTATACCTGACTTAATTTACACCTTAAACTTAATTAATGACTGAACCATGGCAATTTAACAGAGGAATAACGCTTAGTAGCATTTAACCTAACTTTATAACTTTGAAGTTAGACTTAGCAACTCAGCAAAAGAACAACACTTAGCAGTATTTAAGTAAGGTTAAGTCATATGTCACAAGCTTACTTACAGGCCTATCTCGCTTCAATATCCAAGGTATTTAAACGTCTAAGAAAGCAGCATTCCTCTCAGATTTGCTGTAGCATATGCACATGTGCATGCACACTGACATAGAGTCAGTGCAGGCAAGGCACCTGTGGAAAATTCCCCTTGGAGTTGAAGGATTCACTTCCTGGGGCGAAGGGCTGAGCCTTGAGGTGGGAGGTGTAAGTCCGGGACTCGTTGTTGAGCGATCCTCCAAGTTTAGCAAGCCATGAGGGTTCTCTGGCTCTGAGAGGCCTCAGTCAAAGGGAGGTCACTGGTCACAGCCCACTGCAGCCCAGAAGAGCTCAAAGGACTCGTTTTGGACCACTGTTTATAGGGTTTCAAGAGAGTGGGCTTTAGTCCTAAGCGTTTCATCCTGGCCACAGTTTGGGTCAGCTCTTTCTTTGAAAGTGTAAGAACAGGAGCCTTACGCTCAGGCAAGAAAAATTTTCCGAGGCTGTTCATGAGGGAAACAGGAGCTTGTTAGCCATTCCTGGGAGCAGATAGTCTTTCTGATAAGCTCAAGAGGAGCTGAGCCCAGGTGCTATTTTCAAGGCTGAGATCTAATGAGCATTTTTCAGATCACAGTGCAGCCTGAAAAGGGTATGGAGGGGAATGCACCACTGCAAATCCTGATGAAACCTGGAAAGCTGACAACCCTCACAGGTGACTACAGACCTGTTAGCCCAACCTCAGGCATTCTGCTGCTTTGAAGTAAAAGACTGTATGGCAAATGCAAGAGGAATACAGTGCCACAACCGAGATGCCTCAGAGAGGTGAATGGAGGGGTTTCTCTAAACCAAGGAAATGCAATTCTTACCCATCGGACCTCTAGGACAATATTTTGCATGGTGCTTACATGTAAAGTTATTACTTCTCCTGAAGAATAGGAGATTTAGGTTGAGGCTAAAAAAGGTTCATTTGGCTGCAGGCTAAGATATGCTGGCAGAGCAAGTTCAGTCCCTTGTGCTCTCCAATTACTCTGCTGGTCCATGGTACCGAGAGCAACTGCTGCACTGCCTTGCAGAGCATGGAAACACGGGTAGCGTGACCTTCGTGTGCTTCCAGTGTCACTCTTGGTCAGTTAATTAACTTTTAAAATTAGATTTATAGAATGCAAATAGCATTGCTGCTGTTTGCAGAAAATTTGCCTCACAGCTCTAGCCTTCACCTAATGCATAGTCTGAAATGGCCAGAAGGAATAATATTTTAATGTCATCTTTTCACAAGCCAACAGTTTTCTAAATAATAACATATTTGTGAAGTTGGAATATATGACAGCACATTAAACCCCCTTCACAATTGGTCTTCTTTAATACTGTTGCTGCTACTACTACTACTACTAATAATAATAATAATGTGAAATGCATTACCTTCATTATACCAGTGTAAAAATAGGCAAAAAATTGGCTTTTCTACATTTGTTGTAACTTGTGAAAAATAATGAGGCCCGTCTGATACCTTAAATTGTTGCTTCATGGCATTTGTTTTGCATGCTTCCCAGGTTGTTTTTCTTAGGCAGGATGCTCTTAAAGCCTTTCTCTTCATTAAGCAGCCAAGTGTCATAGGCAAAATGGTTCCTTGGGTTTCTTTTCCCATTATACTTTGCCTTTCTGTGTTGAAGAGAAGTTGTTTCTATTGATTTTCATTTTTCAGTTATAGCATTCAAGTAGGGCTACAGCATCTCCTTGTTTGTTCAACTGCATACTGGCATTTTATGTTTAATTTCATTAACTCATTTTTCCTATTCAGAAATATTATACTTGAAAAATATGATCTTAAAACCTGTTATGAGATGAGCATTATATGGATTTCTTTAGGTTTGTTTTCTGGTTGGTTGGCAAGTTTGGTTTTTCTCCAAATCTTAGTAATATAATTCATGGAATATAAGTATAATTTCATTTTATTGTGTTCTTCCTTGTTGAATTCTTCTTCTAGAATCCACAATAAATAGGTAATTTGAAGACTTAGCAGAACATCTGTCTGTGAGTTGTATATTTTACTTTGTATATAGAATTGAACATGTCTTCTTCAAACCTTTCCCTATGTCATAGTAAATACCTGGTGCCTCCTACCATCTTCCTCTTTTTAGTCATTCTTTTGTGAAGCTTTTAGGACAAAGCCAAGTGAGCTAAAAGTTTATCTGTTGCCAGATAAGCATTTTGTTTTTTAATTAGAAAAATACAGACCAGATGGCTATCAGACCTTGTGACAAGTGTGTATATTTTGAATCACTATTCCAAACGATAATTGAGGATGCCCAGTGATATGAAAGATTGTCAAAGTGCATCAACCTCCCAGCACAAATTTAAGTTTCAAGAGGACGACTCGATATTTTTGCTCAAAAAATAAAATGTTCTTTTATCAGATTTGTGGCAAACTAATAGCTTGCAGATTGCTGTCTGAGCTGTGTCCCTTGTCTTGTCGTCTTAACAATTGCATTTGCTAGCAAGGATGAGGTCATGTCTAAAGTGTGCCTCACAACTCATACAAATACCAAGAGCTTACAGTCCTGTAGAATTTTCTTTTGGACTGAGAAAGGACTTTATTTTTGTGTGCTATTTGCTACTAGAAGTGTTTAGCTTGTCAAAAATCTCCATTACAAACAAGTCATATTTCTATTATTCTATTTCCCATTTAATTAATGGGCATTAATGTATTTGTACATATTATGGCATTTGACCTAGCTTTTAGGAGAATGAAGGATTATCATGACAGACATTATATCTGAGCTGCTTAATTTATTTTTGGCCTTTGATTATTTGGCACATTATGAAGTGTTAATTTTTGCACTTATTGAAATGTGTAAGGAGATTCATGGGAACTTTAACCAAATCTGTAGAAATGTGACTTAATGCCTGTCTGACAGTTTACAGCAGCTGTTCTGGATATTCTAGACTGTACAAATGTCCAAGAGACTTGAAAGACTTAAAAGCTTGCAATCAAAATAGTTGGGAAGGAAATGCAATGTAAGTGCTTTTGTTATAGGTTCTTTAAACTCTGTCATTCCAAGCTCTCTGAACAGGAGTGATAACCAAGCTATAAAACCCTTTGTCTAGATTTTTGGACATTGATATTCCAAATTTAAAAATGAACATGAATGCTTTTTCAAAACCATTTCTTTGCTCTGTTTTAGGACTGTGTTTGGACAATATCCTGTCCACAGCTTTCTTGAGTATGTCACAATATCCTGTTTTCCTCATGGGTGCATGTACTACAGACCTTCCCTGCCCAAACAGATCCTTTTCCTGTGGAAAATAGCAGCCAAGAAGTCTCATGAAAATATCTGGGGTCTGCTGTGAAATTTTTTGGTTTTTTTTTTTTTTTTTTAATTCAAAGGCAGACCATAAGACTTCACAAAGATCTTGCTACTCTTTTTGATAAAATGTGATAACTGTTATTGAGGTGTTCTATTCTTAGTATTGCTAAATATGATGTATGTTTAATACTCTTGTGGAGTATTTGAGATATTCTGTGGTTAGTACTTTAGGAAAAGTATATATTAAGGCAGTTGGAATACTCTTGGTTCAGTTTGGCCTACTTTTCTAGTATTAAATTACTGAATTTTATTGAGAACCAGAATTCTTATGATGGGCATCACCTGAACTGTAAAAAATACAAAGCTGCTCTAGTAATTATGGGTAGATGTTTTTAGACGTCATAGAAAATTTAGATTCTTCCATGTAGCTGCCTATTACCTGGCAGCAAGGTGGTTTAAGTTTGCTTGATTTTGGGATTCTTAATTTTTTCAGTTTTTTTGGGTTTGGTTTTTTTTTTTTCTGTTCATATACTTTAAATTGCAATTATTCTAAAGACTCCGAAAAAGTTAAATGCTTTACCCTCTGTTTTTCTTAGGCATATAATTGCATTAATTTCAGGACTTGATTCTGAATCGGTAACTGGAAATTCCTTATATAGAAGTCTTCTATGCCCTTTAAAGTCTAACACATTGTAAAAGTAAAAAAAAAACAAAACTGGATAGTTTTTACCTTGCTGGGTAGCAAGGGGGGAGGTAGGGGAAAGAGATGAATTTTTGTGTGATTGAAATGATGAAAACCTCATTTAAAACATATTAAGGAGTATTTTGCTGAACTGATTTATTTCTCTGCAGCAGAACTTAACTTAACCTTTTATTTCTCTTGCAAGAATGGGTTTGAGTGTAATTTAAACTGTCAAATGACATTTATCGAATGATGGTTTTGCCCTGTAACAGGCAAATGTCTTCCACAAAATTGATTAGCTGCTGACCTCATCCACCCTTTTCAGACCCTTCAAGGTAGATTTCAAAGAGTTGTAAAATAATCACTTCGCTTTCAGTTTATACTTCAGCACAAGGCGTTTACTGTCCTGGTAGCAATACCACAGTGTGTTCCACATCTGGGAAGGAGAGGATGTAAATGCCTGCCTATAGCTCTGCCTGTCACCACTCGGCCTGGTGCTTTAACCTAAACCTCTCCTCCTTGCAAAATAGGAACAGCTTTGGAAAGGGCTTTTCACAGGACAATAGAATGAATAAGTTGAACAAACTTTATCTCAGGAAAATGCTCTGTTTGGTAAGACCTGCAGGGTGTTCAGTATCAAGAAAGTGCTGGAAGAATGAGAAATAATAGTCCCCTAAATGTGAAATTTAGTACTCCAGAGAGTTTCCTCTGTTGTGTTCTTGTTCTACAGCCCTGTTCTGTAAGACCAATCCACTAGAAGCCCATAGGCTTGCTTTCATAAGCATTAACCTACCAGTAAAGGAATTAACTGAGCCATTGAGGAAGTCTGTGGCCTGCTCAAAATGGTGACTGTGTCTGAACCAAAAAAATTGTTTGATATTTTTTCTTTTCAGATTTTTGTGCAAGTTTCTTTGCCGAAGTCGAAGCTGTGATGCAGAAAGTAAAACCCTGAACATAAAAATCTCAGAACTGATGGTGATGTTAAAAGTTCAGTTCTATTTTTACATCCCAATAATTTCTTTCTTCTCAAGTCTCTCAGTCCCACTTCTTCCAAAATCAGTGTTTAAAAATACACAAATTTGTGAAAAAGGCACTTGACTTTGTCCTAGAGTAACAAACCAGTTGTAGCTTGTTTGTCTCAACAGATCAGACTGCTGTGAATTAGCTTTCAGTACAGAAAAAGAGTTGGGAGATAAACAGCTGAAAAGAAGTAGCACTTCCACAACTCCTGGCACATCCAGCATCAGGAGCAGCAGGGATTTTCCTGTGTGTGAAACTGCCAAGAGCTGTAACTGCAATTGAGATGTTTTATCAGCCTCTTCTGTGTGAAAACACCTCATCCCTCTGAGTCTGGCAGGCTGATATGTTAAAATAAAAGGAAACAGTATCTATGCTGTATACTGAAGCTGCAACATTAAATGCAAAAAACTCCGTAGAGTATGAAGGCTTTAAATAGGAAGAGTTTCAAAAGAAACCAGGCATTGCTAAGCCCTGAGTGTGATTTGTGGTCTTCTTGGGATTAAATTTTTGATATTGTGCATGGCTTTATTGGGTTTTTTATAGTTTTTTTTTTGATTGGTTGGTTGATTGCTTGATTTGGCCTTTTAAATGAGTAATACCAGCTGTAATGTGTTACACAGGTTTCTCGCTGTAGCATTGTAGCAATAGGCATCAGCTTGTATCTGTTGGAAAACAGGATTATTGTTGACTCTTCTAGCTAAACATGCAATATATGCTGTAAATTGCCTTTATTATATGCAGTTTAAATATCTCATTGTCTGCTTTGCATACAAGCAATTTATTGCTGCTTATGTTCTGACAGAATGAAAACTAATGCTTAATTATGCATTGCCCTAGTAATGTGGTGTTTAGGGTGAATGTATCTGAATTAAATAAGGGCCATTAATAATGCCTAACAATTTATGATATAGTCATTGCTTGATTTCAAATCATATAAATTAGAGAAGCTTATTTGAAATGTCACCAATGTAAGATGGCTTTGTGGGAACACCTCTCTGTGTGCTAATTTCAAAATCATTACCAGCTGAGTCTTACTATTTATTCAATGTCCAGTAGGCTTTTATTATTCCCTTATTTGCAGTTTAATTACAACCTCTGTTATCCTGACAGTGTGAATTCAATGCTAAACCTGCAGGAGCAAAATGAGTTGCAATCAGTCGTTTTTTTGCCTGAAAACTTCTTTTTGCTTTGGCCCTCTCTCACCTCCCATGGCTAAGCCACCACTCTGAGCCACAATTTTTTGTATGCATATTTAAAGGGGCAATGCCAGTCTAAGGCTTTTAAAATTCTTCTGTCCTAAATCTTGGAAGTTGTCTGGAGATGTTTCCAAATCGCATAACCACTTGTGTTCATACTAATATCACAAAAGATACTGAATGAATTATTTAAAGGGTTGCTTGTTAATATCATGTGTGCATGAATTTACAAATTTATTAACACATGTGAGGTATTTATACATTATATACATGGTTACTGTGTAACTAAAATTTTAGTAATTCATATTTAAAGCAATACATTCTCTAAGGCTATTTTATAGGATTTGAATTCCTCAAAGATACAGCAAGCATTGTCAATTTCTAAAAAGACAAACTGCAGCAAAATTTTGCATGGGCAACAATAATTCAAGGCAATTAAAGGATGTAGGTTGCAGGACTAAAAGAATTTTCCTTTTTGATATGATGCACATGCATTTATTGTAGAGATGCTGCACATGTGCATTCTCTGAAGCAATTGCAGTTAAATGAATGTTTGATCCTGAACCCTCAGTCCTCTAACCAGTGAGCTCTTTTTGCTTCATTTATGCTTTGCAATTATCTCTTGTTTATCTCAATTTCTTGGGAAATTGTTTCTTGTTTATGATTTTATTACATTCAAAAGCACTCCTTAGAGGAAAATGGGCATTTCTTATGTAATTATTACAGCTATTGTAACAGTTTCTATTGTAATTTGGAATACTGAACTTTCATCCTCGTGCACACATCTCATTTGCTATTGCTAAGCAAGTTAACTGTATTTAATGGGTAACATGAGGAGATGAATAATACTTGTCAAAGGTATCACATGCATCTTAACACATTTTCTGTTGTGCTTAATTTTCAGTCACAGAAAAAGAAGCAAAATACTCATTTGAGATAAGCTGGAAGACTCAAAATATTTTCTTTGCATTTCATATTTAGTGTCTTTCAGATGTGACTGTTTCTTCACACAGTGATGGCAAAATAGAGAATTGATCCCTCTGACCTTTCCCTTTTCTTTTAGCTTTTCA
>VZRH01002836.1:252362-289637 GCA_013397555.1 Urocynchramus pylzowi | reverse complement strand
ACAATGTGGTTCCAGTTTCCACCAAGATCTAATGACACGGGTGTTCCATTCTCTCTTGTGCACATTTTCCAGTCTGGCCTCATCAAATCTATCCAAAAATGTCCTATTGCAGAGAGAACTAGACCTTATACTTGAAAGGTTTAAATTAATTAATGGTCTGTGCTGCTGGGATATGCCATTACTCAGCTGGTGTGCTACAACAAAGGTCACTTCTACTGTGTGTTTATCACCTGCTTTTTTATTTTCCTACTCTGCTAGAGAGGAATTCCCAAAAATATTAGAGAAGTTACTTTTAGTTACCTCAGATTTGGATGAATCTTAAAAAAAAAAAAGCAACCAACTGAGAACACCAACAAAAAAAAAAATCAAAACAAAACAAAAAGCACCCTGAAAAATTCATCCCTTCTGGAAAAACCAAAACCATCAAACCTGCTGATTAGGGAATGGGGAGAGTGTACATTTACATCTTGTAGGGAACTTCTTAGGAGAAGTATTTTGTAATTTTTTTCTTAAAATTCAAAGAATCCCCAAAGTATGCGCATACAAAGGCTTTTTCATTCCACTTGTAGGTGATGCTTGTAAGGCCTACAGGCACAAGTAAAACTGTACCATTACATAGCACAAATTTAAATATCCACAGCGTGAAAGCTAACTTATGGATGTGTGCAGAGAAGCTTCATATCAACAAATTAAGAAAGCAGGTACACAT
The DNA here is from genome assembly GCA_013397555.1 of Urocynchramus pylzowi. Lineage (NCBI taxonomy): Eukaryota > Metazoa > Chordata > Aves > Passeriformes > Fringillidae > Urocynchramus > Urocynchramus pylzowi. The sequence goes on along the minus strand of VZRH01002836.1, from coordinate 288,928 downwards.
AAAAATTTGATCAATGCAGTTTTGATAACCTAAAATGCAATTTTGCAAGCAAACTTAGTTGTAGATAGTTGAGGATGTGAGTTCAGCATTTTTTACAACATTCAGCAGAAGGTGTTCTTGGGATCAATTTTGTATGTAATGTATATGCGTGTACATTTCTGCTACTCTTCGTTCAAGTGTGAAATTTGTTGTGTGATCTGGCAATCTAAAAGAGATGGTAATTCTGTAAAATTCAGAATCTCATATCTCTGTGTATGATATATCTGTGTGTCCCTAATTTTATTTGTACAGCAGCCAGACTGGTTCTGCAGACTTGTGAGCTGCCTTGTGACTGCAGGGTGAGATTGATGTACAGCAGTATCAACTTCAGTAAAGAGCGTGTATGTTGGATGTAGTGATTTTTCAATCAGCGTTTTGTTATTTTATGTTGTATTTAATGAGGTGTCATCATGATTTATTAGGCTTGTACAGCTGTGTTTTCAAAAATTTATTGGAATTTCTTCTTTCTCTCCCTTTGGCGTGAGAAGAGTGTTCTCCCTACACCACCAAGGAGTGGAGCACTTTGAGCTCATCCCCAGCATCTTTCTCTTTCCTTTCTCTGCTCTGCTTAGAGCTGCCACGCTTCTATCAAGAACTTTTCAGGTCTTTCCAAAGAAGCATTCTTTGCCCTGTTCACGTGGGCTGCAAGATCTGAATGACAAAAATGAGACATAGCAGGGAACATTACTGGGGCTTTAAAGTATTGAAAGGTAAGGAGACCGCCTGACCTTCCTGACAGAAGGAAGGTTTCTTTCTTCTGCTTAAGAGCAAGAGAACTCTTCACTCTTCTCCTGTTTTGTTTAACTTCAGCTCTTCTAAAGGTCATTCTTGCAGGGAGTGCATTTTTCTTTGCCTCCAGCATTTTTAACCTATAGCTGCTTCAGTGAAGGTTTTTCCAAAAGCCTCTCAAGCAGGGTAGCATTTACAGGCAATTAACATCTTCCTAGTTGGAAAACACTGATGGATAAGCAGTGCTAGGGAGCAGAGGAGCACTCTTGTGTTGCTACATCCAGCCCCAGTGTACGTTCCCATTCTTATAGAGTGGGACTTCCCTCTAAACCTTGTAGAAAACTGCTGAGAAAAAATGTGCTTTGTAGGAGCAAAGAGATTTGACTGGGTAAATTGAGATGCATGACCAGGGTGTAGAGTGCCATAAAAACATGGCTAAAATATATGTCATGGGTATTTGGTGACTGTTGTTGTAATGGGTGTCTCATTCCTGGTTTGGAAGGACTGTTGCAAGCTTAACAATTCTCTGTCTTGTATTTATCATGTTCTAGTTAAAGTTAAGTCAAGTAAGGGTGGATTAATAAATACATGGAATACTAAAAATGTGCCTACTGACTAGGTCATGGTAAAGTTGTCTACATTTTATAATAGAGATGTGATCAGAAGTAAATTACAAATGTAAGTGGAAAAATCCTAATCTGGAGAATAATGACAATGTTAATTTCAAAGCTAGAAAGAGTAGGTGGTCCTCATAAATGTAAGAAAATAAGGAAAACTTTAGGACTTACGTGCACCTCTATTTCTAAAAATTTATCTATTTAAATGGTTTGTCCAATGTGAACAATCAAAGAAATGCCTGAATACTGTGACTTACAAAAACTCATCTGAGTTTTGCACTACTGTAAGAAACTTCTGCTTATTGAACTGAAAATAGTATCTTCACATGCATGCAAAATTTCACTTTGTTTTCTACAAACAGTTCTAGACACAGACATACAAGATTTCTTCATAAGCTGCAGGGGTAAATAGTCATTGGAAATAAAGAAGTTGAATTATCTTTGGAAAGCATAGCTTGACTGACAAAATAAGAACAATGTGTTGGTATAGAAGAGCATGTTGCTGGCATTGTCATTGACCTTCCATAAAAAGTACAAAAGTACACACCAGGTGTGCTTTTTTTTCTTATTTCTGAAACAAGTCTAAATATGGAATGCTGTTTCTTCTCTTCCAAAGTGTCACTCTTGAGATTGCATTTGATCTGGAAAGAATAACACTGCTTTTACATTCTTCCATTACCTGCATCACTCCTGGGATATATACCCAGGAAATAGTAGACTTTCAGAATTAAGACATACATGTAGCATCTTTGCAAAGACAGCAGCAACTAAAGATATTCTGTTTTCTCTAGATCAATGAACTGAGCCATGTTCAAATCCCTGTTATGTTGATGCCAGATGATTTCAAAGCATACTCAAAGATTAAGGTGGACAATCACCTTTTCAACAAGTAAGTACAAGTAACAATTTTGTGTAGAAGTGGATAGTGGTAGTGCTATTTTTATGAAGTACTATGAACTCTGTTATTTTTCAGTGCATGGAACTGAAGTTTTGAGGATTAAATTAATCCTGAGATAAACATAACTGTCTGTGCTGTTCTAAAAAGCAACAGCAAAGGCTGCTGGGTAGAATTTTTTCTGCCTCATGGTTTATTATAGCCTTGTGAATACATAAGATACTGTAGGTGATCCTTTCTTGGTGTGATTATTTATGGCTGATATAAGCATTTATTTGTGTATTTCTAAAAGTATAACTTAATCTGCTCTTTATTAAGTGTAGTATTTGAATAAGAATGAGAATCTAAAGCCTATATCAAATGTGAATAATGTTCAGCTTTTTATTTTCCATAATACAAAATCACACCCATCATATAGACGCTTCAAAAGCATTATGGTAATTTCATGTGATATCTATTGTCTCTTAAAAATAAAATGCCTCATGAGCAGTATGTACAGACACACAAAACTATTAATACTGGTTTGTGTATAACCTGAATTTTATTCAAGAATATATGTAGAAAAGAAAAATTCTGCTACATTGGGTCTTCAGCTCTGTGACAAAGGTAAAAATAAGTTTTCTGTTGTATAAGTCTAAAGTGAACACTAGGATATTGAAGTTCTGTATTGATTGAGTCAAATTTTCTTGAAGTTTTGGCACTGTTAATACTTTTTGATGTCACAGATGGTATAGTAATTCTTGTATAATCCAATCTAAGATTTCATCTTTGAAGTAAGTTCAGGGCAGTGGGAAAGCATTCTTTTCTTCTTTTGAGTCCATGTTTCAGAATTGTCAAAATACCGTTTGTATTCATTTCATCATTGTTGTAGTTCCTTAGCTATGACATGATGTTGTAGTAAACTAATAAACATTCATTAAACATGGTGAAGAAAAACAAAACCTAATCTCAGTGGGAAAAAAAGAAAGCATTAGAAGAGAAATTGTAAGAGGATTGTTACCCTGAGCTTCCTATGAACAGCTTTGAGACAAAATTCTTGAGTTGCTTATTACATATGCACAGTAATGAAGTTGCATTGGTTTTATCTTCTTTCAGAGAAAACATGCCAAGTCATTTCAAATTTAAAGAATATTGTCCAATGGTTTTCCGCAATCTAAGAGAGAGGTTTGGAATTGATGATCAAGACTTTCAGGTAAGTTCACTTTGGAAAAGCCTAGACTGGTGAAATGCACATTTGTTTTACCTTTTGGCCTGCCCCAGCATTCTTCTGGTTCCTGCCCTTCTGCCATCTTTAGTCCTTTCTGTTTCTCATTAGAGTGCCTCCATATAAGCCACGTTTGTTGAAGCTGCAGGGTAATACCTCTTGCAATAAGGAGGAAAAATGTCTGGACACTTCTGGCAAGAGATTCTGTATTCAGCTGAGTCGCTTAGATAACAGTTGCTTCAGTGTTCTGTCTGTGAGATGAGGTTTCTGAAATGACCAGTCTTTTTTTTTTTTTCCTTTTTTCCCCCTTATGCTTTTTTTGGTTACAAGAGAGTGACCTATGGCCTGCTAGCTTCATCCTGCTTTATCATGTCTCATTTTCCTGTTGTTAAGAGGATCTGGAAACAAATTGCTTGTGTAAAGTAGATACAGCAAACCAAGAAATTGCTCTATATTTGGCAGGGTTGTTCCATGCAGTCAGAGTTTCTTTCTGCCTTTGTAAAAGAAAGTCCCTGAACTCTGCTTCAGCCTGATTTGCCAGTTCTCACTGACAGTTCCCTTTTCCATTAACAGTTCCTAATGCACAGCATTTCAGTCACAAAGATAATTCCTTCTGCAGTCACACTGCAAGGTGTCCTGTCCTAAAGAATGCTTACTGTGTAACCCAGTACTGCTTCCTCTCATACTTTTTGGTTTTTTAAACTATTTTGATGTGAGCTGTACTTATATTTATAATGTCACTAAGATATATTAAGAGAATTTTTAAGAAATGGTTTTAAGTAGCTAAACAAATGGTACAAAATGCATTTGTACAATAACACTCCCATTCTTGCCAATGGAGCAAACTGAATGTTGCAGCCAAAATCTATATCTGAGTCCTTCAATTCTTTTTACAAACTTGCCCCTTTTCAGGATCAAACAATGTGTTAGAAATGTATAGGTGGGTTAAAATGTGCAGGGGTGTAGACAGAGATAAGGTTATGAATCTAAGTATACAGCCACTGTAGCCTTGCTAAGACACTTTGCCAGTCAGTGGAGAAGAGGATTGTTGGTTTATTTTGGAGGTGTCGTGATCGTGTTCCATGATTCTCTATTATCCTGCTTATGAAGAACTGTTCAAAAGGACATGCACCGAGGCTGAGGCCAGCAGTTTAAATAGATGTAGCAAATTGCATTCCTGGTTCAGGTCTGCTGTTGGACCAAGGAGGATCCTATTGCTTGAGAAGTTACTTGATCCCTTTATATGAAGATTTCATTTTTCTTGACAAAGAAGGAGGACATGTAATTGCTCTTAAAATTGCGATGTCAATTCATGCTTGCTATCTTTAGAACATGGGCTTTTGACATTACTAGACAATGGAAGGTAGAATTCAGTACATATTGGAAGACTTAAGATGCTATAGTGAGTTAAAACAACATTAAGTAACTGTCACTGGATAAACTGTCCATATTTTCAGATTAAAACCAAAAATACTTCTTTGTAGCTATGTGTTTTGGTAATGTAACCAATCAACAACCCAAAATAAGAACATGTAACTACATCCTGGGTTTTGATACAACAAAATTATGTATTACAAAAAGAATCTCCTGGTTTTTAGTATTTAAAGCATATTTAGTGAAAAACAGAAATTAGTTAATTTTAACCTAAGGGAAGACAATGTCTGCCTTTACTATTGCTTTTTTCCTCAGCTCAAGCAATTTATCACTCTGAATTCTTTTTCTACTGGACTAATCTGATTAAAAAGAAAATAAATTAAATCCTTAAAATATTAATGTATTTTGAACTCACTTTCAAAATTAAATTATTTTTACAGAACTAAACATAAAGAAAATTTGTCTCTTCACATGTAAGATAGGGATTATCCCTATTAAAAGTAGAAGTTGCTTTCATTTTAATGTTACAGTCTCTGTGATTTAAAAAGGGAATCTAATATATATACTTTTTTTAGATAACCTTCAGGTTACCTTCTTCAAGGTAGTTATTCCAATTATTATTGGTTAAAATGATTGTCTTATACTCAGAATCAAACCTGAAATTGAAAAATTGTTTGCAGTGTAGAAGTAAGGGAAAGCTTATGGAAGAAATATCAAGTTACCTTCTCTTATATAATGATTTTCAGGAAGGGAGTCCTAGTCAACTGTGAACAATGTCATTCCCATTATTGAGCCAGAAAGGATTGGTTTAGATAAATAAACCAATTACCTTGTTCATTAGTCAGGCACATCAGTCACAGTCTCAAAGTACATTCATTTTAAATGCCTTTGTTTTCAGAATGTTCTGCTGATATCCTTGATGAGTTGTTCCAGAGGGCAAATAGTCTTTCCTTATGAGTAAGCACTAAAAAAACAAAACCTACCTCATGAAAAAAAATTGTAGCATATGCTCTTAGCAGATATAAGTAGCAGGCTATACTACTTTTAATTCTTTACATTGTGTTTCTCATTTTGTAGTAATTTTGTGGACTGCTTAACACATAGACATAGTTCAATGTGGAATAATTAATATATGGAACTTGTCTTATAGAGATCTCCTTATGTCTCTGAAGAGAGATTTAAATCTCACAAAGTACATGGCTTTTTCCTACAAAGTAGTCTTGACTTAGGAGTCAGAGGAATTCCTTAAATTGTGTATGGTTCATGCCTTACAGGAAGCTATTTCTTGTAATGGCAATTACAGTTCCTGGAATGAACTCCCTTTCTTCACATGACACAAACCAACTCCCTTTTTTGAGATGTTTTTGGTAATCTGTCCTGTATCTGTCTGTATTTCATCGCTAGCTGGGCATCTCCAAGAGACATTTAGTACTGAACTGGGATTGAATTTTCATGGAGATACATGTGCAGTTGCTAATATTGAGTGTGGACTTTTTTGTGATTCATGCTTTATAATGGACAGCAATGTAGAAAATATAGTATGATGTTAGTGAAAGCTTGAGTTTCACTCAAAGATTGCCTATACAAACTTGTTATAATAAATAAAGTCCTTAATCTAGATTAAGAAACTTTGTTCTTATATTAAACAAATTCTAAAACAGCTACTGCATTAAATTGAAAACTGGTCTGGCTGTTTTTTCTTAAAAGGGGAAGCACAACTGATGATCAGTCAGTATGAATCAAAATTGCATTTAAATGATAGAAAAATTATAAAGCCATTTTAACCACTTACAAAGACCATAAATTATCAAAGGGAAAGAGACTATTGTTTTGCTTTGTACTGTTGGATGTACAAGTACATATGGATCTCTGATTGAAGATTACTTTTTAAATGTCAAAATAATTCCAAAAGCCGGAGCATTAAGTAATGACAGATTTTGCCATGATAGGGTAAATTATGTACTTTTGTTAGTGCTTTCTTGTTTAATTGAAAAAGAATCCTTCTAATATTCACGGGAGAATACTTGAGAGCATTAACTGTTTCTAGTCAAAAAGAAAAAAATTGATTAGAAAACAGATATTGTAAAGTCCCTCACTAAGCACTAAATTAATTTTAATTTCTGTATTCCCCCTCAGCTTTAGACCCTTAAGGGTTATTCTACAAAAAGATTTCTACCCCCTCCACCAACCCCGTGTGTGCCCTTCTTGCCCAATTAATGGGATAGCTGTTTTTCTTTAGGGTTGCTTCTTGAGTCAATTGATATACTTTGTTATCTTAGAAAATCCAAGAGTAGAGTTCTGTTAGAAGAATTACAGGGTTAGCTTCTGTAAATTTCAGAATTATGAGATATTAACAGACAGGCAGCTCACCTAACAACCCTCAACAATCTGTAGAAAAATAGGATTTACTACTGTTACAAATGCTTCTGCTGTTGTTGCTCTGGAAAGGGAAACTTTTTTTCTATGCTCCAACACATCTGTTCTTGCTTAAAGTTATTGCTGAATCCTACATCTGGATTCTGCTAAGCAAAAGAGGAAGACTGGGTTCTTGCCCAGTAAAGTACAATTGCTCATACCAGAGGGCACCACTGTCCCAGTGTACCTAATGAGCCTTCTGTTGGGGGTGAGGGAGAGCACAACTGACTTCCCTTCAAGTTCTGGTACTTGGTGTAGTAGGAGACAGGCTCAGATCTGACTTTTCCTGTCTGCAGGAGCAGTTTGTAGAGATTCTCTGTACAGGACAAAGAATTCATAAAGAACTTTTAGCAGATGGTCCTGGAAGTTCTTTTTCATTTACCTATGCTTGATATTCCTCTAAGCACTTTTCCATATAAAAGCTTGAAATCTAAAATCATTAATGAGAACTCCTGCTTTTAAGCAGTTTCCCTAATAACAAACCATATGAACTCGTATCTTTAACTTCTTCTGATAAGGCTTTTAAGGAGACTTTTCAATATCTCCTGGAGCTTTCTGTGCAGAAGGATTTGTAGTCTAGACTCATAAAAAGGCATCAGGAAAACAATGCAAATTCTAGGCTTTTTTTTTTTAGATATCATCCTTCAATATAATTTTCTTTTGAGGTATCTAAACTTCAAATCATCCAAATTCTTATCAATCTCTAAATATTTTTGTTCATTTTACATGACTTATCCAGTCTTAAGACATCATCTTAAGAACTTAAAGATTACTTTGCAATCCAAGATATGTTTCTTCAGACAAACAAATACTAATCAGTGCTCTCAGATGGTGCTTCTACACTAAAATTCCTGGTTTTATTTCTTGACCCTTGTTTGGGGAAAGAGCAAGCCACCTTCAGCATCAAACTACAGACAGCAAGGTGAGTAGTAACTATGTTAGAAGTTGGAGCTTATTCCTTAGACAATCTCTTCAATTAATCCTGTAAAGTGCATTAAAAATCATCAAAGCAAGAACTGTCTTGTAGAGAAAGTACCAGTGCTAATAATTCTATTTTAGCATGGTAAGTCTGTCAGTGCCTGAAAAGTTCCTGGGCTCGTCTGTCAGATGACGTTCCTATAGCACAGTATACAGTTTGTGGATCCCAAATGGACATTGACACCAAGATATTCAGAACTGCTGACATCTTGTTTGATGTGAGTATGGGCAGTGGTGGTAGTAAAATGTTGAACCAGCTGTAGTAACAAAACCTCTGCTGTTTGTAGTCTTTCCAGCACATAAGAAATGAAGTTTTCAATCTAAATCTAATGTTCTAAGATTTAGTGCCTTAAGTGTCAGCCCAAATAATTTAGTGATGCTGGGAGTTAACCTTGGTACATATGGCAACAGAAATTCTAACTTGTGGTTTCTCTCAGTTTTCCCTAGAAAACATTTAATTTGCCTTGCTTTTGGCTGTTCCTTGCCTAAACTGAGCATCTTCACATCCAGGCGTTCAAACTGGAAAATAGTAATTTAGCATGTGCTGGCTCCATCAAAAGAACAAACTGATAGGTACTCCCAAGTTCTTACAGATATTGAAAGGAAGGCATTAAGCCAAGCTTTGCAGGGCTGAAGGGAAAAGGCTCCCAGAAAAAGAGCTACAACTCTTTCCAAAGCAAGTGCATGCCTTAAGCTGACAGCTCCAAATCCAGATCTATGGTCTCAATAGGATAGCTTGATTTAGAAAGACCCTCATGTTTTATTCATTAACTCTTATTCAGTGATGTCAAGGAACCCATCACCTTTTTCCTGGAAGGATAGCTCAGTGCAAAAAATAACTTGTTCGTGTTTCTCTGTCAAGGTTTTTCACATCTTTCTCCATAGAAATCACTGGCTGAGTACAATTTTTTATAAATGTTCATAGTTGTTTGGAGTGTGTGCATCCACATCTTAACAAGATCATAGAAGGAGCTCTGTATTTCTGATGGGTGCAGCGCAGCACCAGTGGTGTCTTGTTTTCATCTTTTGGGGATCCCATGACACTCACCATAGGCCTTTTGAGAGCCATGCTTATGAGCTGACAAGAAATCATCATGCAAAGTTGTCCATATATCTGGCAAAGGCAGGGGAGGTTACACCCCTGAATGTGCTTGTAGCATGTTACTATTAGGTTAGGTGTGCTTTTCTCCATGTCACATTCCTCCTTATAGACCTTCCAGTGTCAGAGATCAGTGTTGCCTGGTCATGCTTCTGCAACGGAGTTTCCAGATAAGCACCTGCTTAATGGCAAGAACAGTGTCACCATACAAAATAGACCCAAAAGTCATCCCTACCTGTCCCTCTATGACCACCCAGATATCTCTGGGTTTGATGCTTGTGTTTTTTAAAAAAAACCCAGTGCTTTGCCTTTCTTGCCTCTACAAGTCACTGACAAAACATTGTCCAGAAGATCATCTGAGGAGTGGGCTACTTGTTTCAAATTACAGCAAATAACCTTGGAGCATCTATTTCAGTTGTATGACACTGTATCTCTGATGTCCTTCTTAATCAGTAATCCTGGTCTAATTTCTATATCCATGATTCCTGAAGTCTTGTAAAAAAAGGAAAAAAAAAGGCTGGGGGAAGCTATGTTTGTCTTGTTGGGAATCTGTGCCTGGGCCAGAGAGCAGTGCTGTGACTTCTGCTGCAGAAGAACAGCCAGACCATGTGTACAACATCCTCCAACAGCCATGAGCCACTGTCAGGCTTTTCCACTGACCTATGATTTCAGTCATCACAGAGCATCATCTGTGCACTTGTTTTTGCTTGTTTGATCATGCAAAGCTTGCCCAGAGGCACTTTTAAATAGTCTGGGATGTGATCTGATTTGTCTTTAGGATACGTTGAGCTTGTAAAGCTCATTTTAGTTTTCCACAGCTTTTGGATGAGATCACAGCACCAGAAACCATTGTTTGCCTTTGTCCAGACATCATGACATAAGGAAGATTTAAATCAATGAGAAGCTGTTAAGCCAGTCAGTTTGAAAGATTACTGTCTTCTAAAGCTCTCTTTGCTTTACCACCAGAATTTTCCTGTTGCCCTTTTTCTCTTTCTTAGGAAAAGGTCTGACTCAATAGCTATTTTTATTAGGATGCCTTTTTAAATTAGTTACACAGAGTATTTGTATTACATCCAACACATAGTTCATGTGTTCAAAGTTTCTAAAATACGATCTTGTCTGCTAAAGTAGCAGCTAGAAAACAATGACATTTACATTAGGCGTGCGAGAGATTAGAATGAGCTAATTAAATTGACCTTTAAATCTCTCCACCCTCTTGGAGACTGGGGCTAATCCTTGGCCTCCCACTGTGGAGATAAAAATTCATGCTGTGAACATTTTAAGCAAAGTGGGCAGAGAAGAAGAGCCTCACCAGCAGTTTGTCTTTGAAGAGGGGAGCAATGCTTTGCTAGTTATAAATATAGCTTGCAGTTATGATGTGAGATGGGGGACAGGTTCTTCCTGTACTTCAATGGCTTTGCTCCATGTGTTTTTTTCACAAAAATAGTTTCAATTAGATAAAATAAGTCCAAACAAGCTTAACTTGTTACTCTTAGAAATAATCAAAGCCTCTCTGAAAATTAGCTTAGTTTTTTTGATATCTGCTATTGGTATAACTAACATAAAGTCTTATTATTGTTATTTAATTACGGTACTTTGCTATTTTTATTGACCAATGTGTAAGGTAAAAATTGACTTCCAAAGGATAAAGCATTAGATAGTTTTAGCTGGCTTCTAAGGACTCTTGAGGATGCTTCTTACAAACTATTTGCTGTGATATTTTGTGTATTGGATTTCTTAAATGCTTATTATTGCAGAGCTTTATAATTTTAAAAAACCAAAAAAATATATATAAATAATGGATAATTAAATAAGTCAAAATTTAATTGTCAACAAGCAATTGACATTTCATGTAGTGAAATCTTGCAGAGGATGCAAAATCAGTTCAAATGTTGAAGCAGAATAAAGTCAAAGATTTTGTACAAAACCCACTTTGATAACCTGAAATTCTGAGCCTGTCCAAATGAGATCCTTTTAATATGGTGAGATGAATACTTATATGATTAAAAAAGGAGTGCAGAACTACAGAGATGAGGGCTTTGTTCAGGGAGGTGGTAGCTCTGAGAAGGAACAAGAGGTCAAAGAGGACAAGAATTTAGCACTAGGGGGACCTTCAGACTAGGAGTCACTGCACCCTAGGGTGGATAAATTAGAAGGCATAAAAAGATGATCTGGAAGAATTCTAACTTCTTTTTGACGTATGTTAGTTTTATACCTGAAGCTGATATTATAGATATTTTTGATGCTAGTAGTCTTTAAAAAAGGAAGTTGAAATATGGATGTAGAAAAAATACCAGAAAAGTGCCAAATGAATTTAAGGACATAGAGAATGATATTTGGTTGGGAGTGACAGAGTCTGACCTGCTGCACTTGCAAAAATTACAGTTAAGAAGTAAGTAGTATGTGAGTATCTTTGCAGAAAAAGAATACTTGGTACTTCAGGAATAAAATAAATATGAATGACCAGAGAAGGAAATAATTTAAATTCAGAATTAAACTCACCTTTCCAGCAACACAAATGGCTAAATACTAGAAAGACTGTTGTCATGGATCTTGGTCTTTTGAAGATAAAAAAGGAATCAGGACTGCCTTTCTGGAACTTACCTAATCCAAAAGTAGAGATTGGAGTTCAGTTTAGGAAGTACTGGGTAAAATGAAATGGCTTCTGATGAAAGCAATTCTGTTGGATTCTAGTTTATGAAATTTTGTTGAAATCTCTAGAAGAAGCTCCTGTGAATGTCAAAGTATTGTGGATCAGGTCCTAAAAGCACCTATGGATAAAAACCTTTTTCCTTACCTGATAGGTATTTATTGTAGGAAATAAAACTCTGTGCAGATTGGTGAGAGTTTGGGAAAGAGGAGAGTGGGTCTATAGTGAAACTAAACAACCTTTCAGGTAATTTGTTAAAGAATATGCTGTTCTTGGGTGAAATGATGGCATGTAATTTAGGTGTGCTGATTAGTTTTTCTTAAGAACTCTCTGGGAAGTTAAGTACTAGTAAATGGTGTAGCTTTCAGTAATTTATATTTAAAGCTTTTTTTTATTTTTACTTTTATTATTTTATCAGAAATTAATTCTGTGGGACAAATTCTTTGTGATTTGTAGCTTCTCAGCACTGAAGATGAAATGAATATTTCTAGTTGCCAGCTAGTCAGTGCAGTATAGGTGATTTTTTTTTAATATTCATTTATGTAATGGCACTTTAACTTGCAGACAGTGACTTGTCAGAGGGAAACTACTTGGGAAAGAGGGGAATGTATGGAGAAATTTATCTAGTAGAGGTATCTGTGAGCTTGGCATGTTAAATGTATCTTCAGTTGTATAAGTAATTACACAAGTAATTTAGTGTAGTCTTTAAGTGACCTCGTGAAAGTATTCACACTTTAAAAGTACAAAACCTTCTCTTTCTCCTGAGACCAAAAAACCAGCAGGCACAAGATTAAAACTTCACAAATGAGAAGTGAATGGGGAATTGGCAGAACACGCACACTTGGAGCAGGAGACTTGCAGGGAGTTGCTAAGTGAAGCTGTTAAGTGGAACAGGGTATGCATGGCTGACAGATGTTTTAATTGTGCCAGAAATCCAAGGCACACTGTGGATGGGTTGGAGAAGGCTGGGAAAATCTGAAGGGTACAGGGCAGTCTGACCCTTACTTCTTTGAATTTTGAGCTCACTAGTGCCATTGTATAAGCAGCTGATTTTTATTAACTTAATGGGTCTAATACCTCCAACGTTGGACAGCTGGAGACATGCTCTGCTGGCTCCTGCATGGTAGGGAGGAGCTGTGTCCTAGCAGTAAGTGATGGTACAAGGGCTGTTACAGCAGCATCAAACCTGTCTCTTGAAGGGTAAGAGTTGGGCATTTTTTGTCTCCATCTGAAGGATATCCTCCCTGTTCTGGCTTTGTGGCTCATAGATCTGTCTGTGCTAAGTGAGGAGTGGCTCATTTCCCATCTGTTCATATTCCACTTAGACTTCCCCTAATTAAGAAGCAGAGCCAGAGGGAATTCAATCTGCTATTTGCCATGATCTCTCTCTCTGTGTCTCTTCTTTCCCCCTCCCTCAACCCCGTTTATATTTTCCTTTTGGAAAAGGGAGATGCTTATGTTTCATTATTTATTTCCTCCCTAGTCCACTAGAGATGCCTCACTTAAGGAGCAGATGTTTCTGCCAGGGACCCCAGTGGGTCTCTCTTAACTGAACTTCCTGCTGGATTCAAGCAGAGGAAAAGGCCTACAACTGCTCTCTTTAGACAGGTTCAATCAGCTTTGTTTCCAAGGAATTTGTGCACAGATGTCTTCAGTGCAACTTATCTTTCTTACTTTTCATACAAGTCATCACTGAAATTTATCTGTGTGTTCTGGCAAAAGCTGTCTGGATCCCAGAAGCTACCGTTTATATCTCAAAACTGCATTCAACAGTAAGAGAAGAGTCTATACAATGTGACCAATAGCTGTCTGAACAGCAGGGCAGTACAATTCAAATAAATATGTATTTTTAGTCTGTCTAATAAGCACAACTGCTTAACTTTCTTATTATTGTCTGCCTTAAATTCTTCAAAACTTGCACAAGATAACCCCAGAGTAAGTTAAACTTGTTAACTTTACCTGGATATATCTAAAGTATAACTTAAAAGTGAAATTTGATACAATGTGGTGTTTCTGATATTTCTTACTAGTTATAGGTTTTCTAATGTCTGTGCTTCAAAGTGGCTTAAGTGCAGGACCCTCTTGGCCATTTACTGTCTTAACTTACAAAAGAAGCATTTTCTAATGAAGAATCTCTTAATTCCAAAACATGTACTATTAGCTTAGTTAATACTAGTTAGTGTTTGTATTGTGCTAATGTTTGTAGTGTTAATGTTAGTATTTGGCTCAATGAGATGCCTGAACAGTCTGAGTCCAACAGGTAAGTTAGCTTCACCTATATCAAAAGGGAAAAATCATAGTGGATTTAAAAAGCTATATAGTTTCTTCTTTGAAGACCCTAAAATCTCCTAGGTGGATCCTTTCAGTGAAGCTGTTTCTTGAGCTTACTTGTTAATGATGATTTGCCAGTGAAGCCAATTCTTGTTGTCTCTCTTCTTAAAGATTCATTGTTATCATCACCAGGCAACAGTAGATGTGTTTTACTGAAGACTGATTTCTATCTATAAACCAGTATAACTGGTATCATTGAGAGACAGGTATTTTGCAAGGTACCTGGAAGGTTTACTTTTGAAGGAATTTGAACTTTTCTCTATTCACAGAAGGGAGAATAATCACCTACTGACAAAACTCAACTATGTATTGATCAACCCAAGAAAGTGGCAATTACTAGTAATCTGCACAATATGACATAATTAAATTTTTTTCTGCTTTTTTAAACCACACTTAACAAACTTGGGCAAGTATCAAAAGAAAACAGAAAATAGTAATATTAAATGTCTTCTATGTTCCATGTGCTTTTAAAGTTCAAAGTAACTGCATTCTGTACCTGAAAAATGCATTGTATTGAGAGAGCTATCACAAGAGTGAGGAGTTAGTAAAAATAAAGTCCTAAAGACTTTAATTTAATTAAAGGTTTAAGTAGAGGTTGTTTTTTATTTAAACATGTTTAATGTTTAAACATTTGCTCTTAATTTATTAGTAGAGTCAAAGTATTGTAGAGAGGGCACTTGGGTTATCTGTGCATGTATGGAAAGATGCTGCTTAGCATAAAGTTGGTTGGTTTATTCTGACAAATTAATATGCATGTGGTAAAATGATAGCTATATGCATTCTTAATTAATCTTGATACAGATAACTACTAATAAAATAACCATCTACTAAAAAATAAATGCATCACTATTTGTAACCTATTAAACATTAAGAAAAAGTAAAGTGCAACTAAATAATTATCCAGAGATGTATTTTCTTGTTAGCAACATTTTTGTTGAGATAGTTGTATTTGCAGATTGATTTTCATTATAGTTAGCAATCAGGCGGAGTAAATTTTCATTAGGGGAAGAAAAAGCTGCTGTTGGAAAAACAGGGATCTGTTTAGATGAAGGCAATCTCAGGCCATTTCCTCTTGTCCTTTTGCTTATTACCGAGGAGAAGAGACTGACTCCCACCTGGCTGCACCTTCCTTTCAGGCAGCTGTAGAGTGATAGGATCACCCCTGAGCCTCCTCTTCTCCAGGCTAAACATCCCCAGCTCCCTCAGCTTCTCCTTGTCAGACTTGTGCTCCAGACCCTTCCCTAGCTCCATTTCCCTTCTCTGGACTCTCCAGCACCTCGATGTCCTTCCTGAATTGAGGGGCACAGAACTGAACCCAGGATTTGAGGTGTGGCCTCAGCAGTGCTGAGTACAGGGGGATGATCTCTGCCCTGGTCCTGCTGGCCACTCTGGTGCTGATCCAGGCCAGGATGCCATTGGCCTCTTGGCCACCTGGGCACTCTCTGGCTCATGTTCAGCTGCTGTTGACCAGCACCCCCAGGACCTTTCCCTGCAGGCATCTTTTGTGCCACTCTGCCCCAGGCTGTAGCTGCAGGGCTTGTTGTGAGCCAAGGGCAGGCCCAGGCCCAGGCCTTGTAGAACCTCAGAGCTCTGGCCTCTCCCCATCAGTGCAGCCTGTCCAGATCCCCCTGCAGAGCCTTCCTGCCCTCCAGCAGCTCAGCACTCCCACCCAGCTCGGTGTGCCTGCAGCCTGGCTGGGGTGCCCTGGATCCCCTCATGTGGATCATTGGTGAAGATATGAAACAGAACTGGTGCCAGCACTGAGCCCTGGGGAGCACTGCTGGATGGAATTCCATTCACCAGCACCCTCTGGGCCCGGCCATGCCAACAGTTCCCTCCCATCCAACAGAGCTCCCGGCCAAGCCACGAGCAGCCAGTTCCTGCAGGAGATGCTGTGGGAAATGGTGGCAAAGGCTTTCCTGAGGTCCTGGTAGGGACATCCACAGCCTTTCACCCATCCCCTAAGTGGGTCATCTTATCATAGAAAAGGAGATCAGGTCAGTCAAGCAGGACCTGCCTTTCACAAACCTGTGCTGTCTGGGCCTCTTCCTCTGGTTGTCCTGCACGTATGATGGCACTCAAGAGGATCTGCTCCATGACCTTCCATGGCACCAAGTCAGACTGACAGACCTACAGTTCCCTGGATCTTCCTTCTGGATCTTCTTATAGATGGGCATCACATTTTCTAATGTCCAGTCAACTAGCATCTCTTTTATATCCAAGTACAACCCAGGCCTGTATTTCACTCAAATATTTTTTTTCATGAAGGATATTAAAATATACCTTAAGAGTACTTGAAACATTAAGTTCATGTACTTCACATTTTTCTCCTTCTCCTGCTTCAGATGTTCAGTGGCTGACTAACCAATACCCTCTTTTGCAGCTTTTTATAGCTAAACAGCTTAAGTCTCCTGCCAGGTTAATTGCTTTCAAGGTTTATATTATATGGATTACAGTCTGAAGACTAGAGTGCTGTGGGAAAAATACATTCAGAATACTGTGGTTACTGCTTTATTGCAATAGTTAACCTCAGAATAATGTACCCTTTTCTGCTGGGAACAATAACAAGTAATTACTCAGTAGCCTTTATTATTACTAACTGAATTATAGCTGAATAACTTAGCAGTAGTTTAAATTCATTATGTACACTAATGGTTACCCATGCGTTCACTTCTTTTTAAAATTAAAAATAATTATTACATTACATCATATTTTCAATTTGTGATGAAGGCAACTGAATTTGTACTTCTTTTTTGATTTTAACTTCTATTATCAGCTCTTCATCTTGATCTATTAAATATAGGCCTGGAAACAAAACCAATTTCTGACTGTAGAGCACAAAGGGTTTCTACCAGTACCTCCACAATTCAAACTGAAAATTAATGGAGTACTGGTATCAAGTGTAGCATTAAGAAAATTTAATCAGTTTATAATACTTGTTTCCTTGAGTAGACTTCAGTACATTAAAACTATTCAGTGATGGAGTGGTGGTAAATCAATTTCAACAGAAAAAATCTGAAAACAGGCAAAGAAAAGTGCTGTAATTCTTGAATTCTCTACTATCTTCAACACCATGTGAGGTGATGGTGTATCAGGACTTACATTTGTTAAAACAGACTGTCCAAAAGCCCATGTAGAGAAGGAACTGCAATGTCTGTAGTGGTGTCCCTAAAGCTCTCTTCTGATCAGTCTAGAAAAAATGTTGATTTATAAACCTTAAAGATGCACCTACATCCTTTCATTCATTACTGAGTAGAGGGGATAATAGAGGAAGATGTCACTTTTTATCATAGACATCAGTAATTATTCTGGTTCATTGTACAAGCCTAGAAATATATAGAAAGAAGTGCAAAAGATTTATTTCTCCTACGTGTCATAATTAAGGTTTTCATTCTAATAAGCCCTTGTAGAGCTTTGCGCTTTTACGTGATTTACTGTTATTCCTGCTACTCCTGAGTATTTCTGTTGAACTAAGTAACCTTGTGGGAAAATGGTTTTATTTCATGTTAAATTGATTTCAGAAAGCACCCCACAGTTGGAATAAATTAAACAATGCTTGAAGGCCTATTGAAATCAATGGATCTCCAAAATACAGAGACATAATTGTATGTGTTCAAGTGTCTTCTTAAACTGGGGGCTGTAGTTACCCTAATTTCTTGGCTGAGGTTATTACTTCGTAGTAATTACTGACCTTGTGTCACAGGGGTTGAATCTGCATGTCCAGCTCCTGCTGAAGTCCATAGAACGTGTAAACAGATTTACCAGTAGTTAAAACCTCCAAATAAAACATAGGTCCTGCAAAAATAAGATATTGTGGGTTTTGGTACCTGAGTGTGGTAAAGGAAGTGTATTGGTAATTTCTCTCTCAGAGCATCATCATTCTTCTAGTGCAAATCTGTTTTGTGACTTAATTCATGGTGCCTTACCACACCACACAAACATGCATTCTGTAACTGTTGGAGCTGAACTTCTGCTGTTTAGGAATCTTCAATGTTTGCATTTATATATAAAAATTTAATTTAAATTATCTTTGAAAATAAAATGGCTTTTCACCTAGCAGGGAGAACATTATGCTGTGTGAATGTGGAAAGACAGAGATATATTTCAATTTAACAAGAGCTGTGTGTGCAGCATGGTACAATGAGGAAGGATAGCAGGAGCTGGGGTTTTCTGCTAGGAGTAGGGATATACCAGATGGTTACTGCAAGTTTGTTTCGTAAACATAAAGTGTTCCCGTAGTCTATCATTAACTTGTGTAACCTTTTCAGATTATGTATTTATGGAAATACACAAGGGGTCTGAAACATCGTTGTTTTCTCATGACTGTGTTGCTGCTGATACTGTTTGTTTTTTTTTTTTTTGTGCAATTCAAGTACATAACAATTGGTATAAGTTCTTATTGGTAAAAAAAAGATGTTTCCAGGCAAAAAGAAATTGTTATACTTATTCTGGGTTTTTTTTGTTTTGTTTTTATAAGTATAAGGGACTCTAACCTAGATACTACTTATTCTCTGAAAAAAGCAGAGGGCTTCTCTTGCTTCTGTTGAAGCACCAGTAATTTTAAACTTCAATCTAAAAATAGTTCTTAATCTCTCTTCTAAATACTATATAGTCATTAACTAATTTTCTCCTCTTGAGACAGTATGGAGGCAGGCTTATTCTATGAAAGGAAGTATTGTACAATATTGTTTGCTTAACTCTAGATATGAAATCATAGGAATAGCTCTGGTACTTGAACTCAGAAATGTAACTGTGGTTTTGGTTATGTACCAGATCACACTGTCTCAAGAGCAAATCCTGCCAATGCTTAAGTGAAACTAAAACTATGTATGAATCATCTCTTTATAATTATTGTGGTGTAATACAGTAATTAAAAATCCAGAAGGAACACTGCATGTTTTTTTTCCCAAAGCTGATAATATATGTGTACCAGGGTCCAATAAATTCTTCTTAAATGTTGAGGATGGGTTTGGAACCACTGATGAGCAATACCTTCTTCCTCAAACATGGTTTTCTTCTCAGAATATTTTGGAAGTGTTTTCTCAAGATAATGTAGTCTGTGAATACGTGCTTTTCAGAATTCAGCTTGGTGCAGATGTACTGAAAAATATTTTAAAATAAGTGTAAATTGTTTATATGTGCTCTAAATAAAACTTGCATACTTTTGTCTGACTTGATGCTTTTTTTGTTTTAAATCAATTGACAGAATTCATTGACAAGAAGTGCACCCCTTGCCAATGATTCCCAAGCACGCAGTGGTGCCCGCTTTCATACATCTTACGACAAAAGATATATCATCAAAACTATAACAAGTGAAGATGTAGCAGAAATGCACAACATACTCAAGAAGTACCATCAGGTAATAAATGAACTCTACCAAGGTGTGGGATGTCTTTTAAATATTAGAATGCCAATCTTTTTTAGAGGCTTAAAAGTTTTAAATTAATAATTATGGGAAAAGTCACTTCAGGCTTTTTCCCTTTTGCATCAGCAATTTATTGTATGTCTGTAATTCACAAGAATGGACTTTCCTAAATATCTGCACTGGAGGCTGTAAGGTCCTTTTCCTTACTAAAAAGGGGGTCTTTTGGCTGGTGGACTCCCAGGCTTGAAGGTATTTTATTCTGGGCTTGCTTGAAGATGTCTGTGTACATGTGCATGAGTGCTGCAGGTGACTTTCTCTTTCTGATATGGTTAGTGGATGTTTTGTGTTTTGCAACAGATTTCAAAAATTAGTTATATTATATAAGAAATTAAAAATTAGATGTGATTAATGTAAAAATCCTGCTATTAAAAAATTGGTTTTGATAATGTGAGTTTTCATACACAACTGTAAAGTTAAAAGTGAACAGCAGAGATCCTTCCAAGCAGCCTTGATAGCTGCCATACTGTGCTGGTGCATAATTTGTGGGGCTGGCACAGAGGGGAGCAGAACTTGGGAATTACAAAAGGCTTTAATAAAATTAGTGCTAGCTTTCTTAGCCCTGCATCAGTTTCAGTAAGTTCTAAAGCTACAGAAGTCAAAAAAGTCTCTGAAAAATCATCTAAAAAAAGTCTCCTAAAATATGCTATGCAATAGGAAGGGGGTTTTGTCCCTCTTTCCATCTTCCTTCTCCTTTCTATGGGTTGGAATTCCAGGTAAAGGCTTAAGGACATTTGGGGTTGGGCTTTTTTATTGTTGTTTAGGTGGTTTATTTGTTGTTGTGCAATGTTCTTGTTTGTAGTAGGTTTTTTAAATACATTAAAACCAGTTTTAACTTCTGAGGTGGGGAGGCCAAGGCATTCTTTCAGGATACTTGGAACTGACTGTATTGCCAGCCATCTTTGTAAGCCTCAAAGGAGATCTCTGAAGGCCTTCCAAGTCCAGGGTAACTTGGGAAGCCTTCAGGATGTTAGACATGAACTCTTTTTTTCTCTTCCTATGCTGTTCCTCTGTTTAAATAACACGTAGGACCATCATGGGTCTGATCTGTGAAACAGAACAGAAGAATTAAAATTTTAGTCTGTTTCATATTTGGCATTAGAAGCTATTATTAATGATACAGATTTTGACTTAATCCAGCAGAAAAGTAATTTTGCTTTTCAAAACAGTAATTTTCAAGAGAATCAATGAAGACAGTGCTAACATTGAGTTTAATAATTTGGAATATTTTTCATTAATGCTTTCCAACATCAGAGTTCGTATTAGGCTAGGTTACAAGGAATAATGATCTGAGATTTATCTCTACCAGGCACCTAATTTCACTTCATACTGGTAAATCTTTCATATGAAATAGCTCTCACTGATGCCTCCAAGAGATTCATAAAGATACAAGTTGTATTTCTTTTTGTCTCAGAACTTGAAAGCACTGTACAAAACTAAATCCAGAAGCACTCAAGTACAAAGACAGTTTAATAATTGGATTTTTTTATTTAAATTCATTTCAGTATCTTCAGCAACATACTGAACAAGATCTAAATTAAATCCACTTGCTCTAATGACAGCTGACACCATGTCCTCTGTGCTGCTGCTGGAAGTTAAATGCTTGGGATCACTAGATACAGTAGCTTGTCCTCCCATTTCTCTAGATGTTTTTCAGGCATTCAAAGCTGATCTTCACTTGCTTTTCAAAGTCTAGCAAACCCATTGTCCTGGTGGAAAGGTACTAATTATTCTCTTGACCAAGTTGTCCCACACAGTTTGGCCTTCTACTAGCAAACAGTGCAATGCCAGAGAGCATCTGCTGGCACTTGAGCTATTAATGGTCCCTTACTGTGGTTTTGATTTGGGCCAGCTTCCTGCTTAGGAGTTTGAATGTAAGCATCCTTTTTTTTAGAGGGGTGGTTAGTAACTTAGATGTGAGTTATTCCATTCCAGATGGAACTGATGCCTGAGGACACTCCAAGACCTGTCTATTTCACTGGTGGGGATGTAACTTTATGGTTCTGTAGGATGGCACAGTTGCAGTAGCACAAGACTTTTCCAATGCTGCCCTGGTGCTCCTGTAGAAATCTTTGTCAATAAAACAAGTTCTCATGAGTTCAGTTTCATTTTGGTGTACTCTATTCTGCCAGTAGAGGAATTGTCAAGTTCCCTCTAATGATTTTCATACCTTACTGTCCAGTATATTTCTTGATTATTAATAATTGTACACTAGAGTGCCAAATATGGGATTTTTAGGGAGAAGTCTGCTTGTTAGCTTTTCTCCAGTTTCAGTTCTCTGATTGTGAGCAGCACTTACCACATATGTGAAAATTCCTGGCCGAGTGTGTTTGGGAATGGTTTGGAGCTTCTAGTGGCACACCCCTGCAGCACACCCTGTGCCAGTCTGCCCCAAGAGCAGAGCTGGATAGGAAAGGTTCAGCCTTCTGAGACAGGAAGTGTGTACACCCAGTTAGCTTGTACAGGGATCATCCTGGAAAGGACAGCCTTCTTCAGGTGCATGAAGTCTAGGGAGGTGATTCGTGTGAATTTTAGGCTTCTTCTCCCTTGTTCCCCCAAAGGAGCTGAAGTTAGATCATCTGTCTGTTAAGAACTGTCTTGTAAACCATTATCTTGCACCCTCTTTCAAGTGCCCAAGAAGGCAGTAATTATTTTCCATTACTTCTGACGTAAGTATGAGTGAAATTCATGCCATTTATGACACATGATCTCTTTCAAGTTTTGTTTTTTCCCCTCTGCAAATTCATTCCAGGTTCCTTTCCTAGTTTGAAACTCTGAATGAGTTTCATTTAAACAATAATATTTACTCACCTGTTTCCTTATTAAGGCTGATAGAATCATTCTAGACCTTGAAAGCACCTCTGTCCTTGCTTAGGGACCAAACAAGCCTTATCAAATATTTTCCAAGACTGCTTGAACTGCTTAACAATAAATACCAGAGGAGACATCTATCTTGAAACAAAGAATGCCGGAGAGGGAACCATCACAAGGCAGAAGTGTAGACTCCATGTGTCCTTCATTCACCAAAACAGTTTTGATCTTGGCATTTGCAAAAAACCTGTTTTCCTTGCACCTTTTGAACTACAGAGCTACCAATGAGGCATCTGGGGGTTTGTGTGGTTGGCAGAGAAATGTAGCACAGCAGCTTTTCCCATGAACCTCCAAAATCTGATTCCAAGTATTAGGTTATTTTTTGGGAAGTCACCAAAGGCTTAGATACAGACATGTACACTGCCATTGGCAAGTAGAAATGAAAGTTACTTTGTCAACTGGATATCATGGACATGTATAGTTCACAAGCCCATGCAGTTCTGTTAGTCCTTTGTCTCTCCATCTGTCTGAAGGTGTAATAACCTGTCTGTTCTTTGGAGCTCAGAGGAACTGAGGCTGTAATTACACAGTCTGTATATGCAGGAGTTTACAAAAGGAGCAGGAATAGTTCATAGCCTGTAGACACTTGTATGTTTAAAAATCCCAAATCTAGATTGGTGTTTTTAAATCATCAAAGATGATCTGATCAAAGATAAATTCCAAGCCCATGGGCTACATGCTAGAAATGTGTAAATAACTGAAAGTGAACTGGGCTTGAAGGAGTGTTAGGAGAAGTTATAGAAACAGCATATATGTGTATATACAGTGATTCCAACTTAAAATTGTTGAATTGTAAATAATTTTGACAATTGCAAATTATACTTGCTGTTCAAAATCATGAGTTTTCAAAAATCATGAGTTTCCAAAATCATTTACCCTATGATGCCTTTTTTTAAGTGACAGTCAGGCCCACAACCTCACACAGATGGTGAACACTTCAGTCTAAACACTGACACTTTCTGTCAACTCATCAGATGAGTCTGACACTTTTAGTATTGAGTAGAAACACTAGAGGTAATTATTTTCGTTTCCAAAGTTAAAAAAAAAAACCAAAAAAAACACTGAGCAAAACAAACCATTAAGCAAACAGGAGGAATTGTACTTTTCACCATGTTTAAAGCAGTTAAGCATCCTGTGTTTTATGACAAGACTATTAAAGGCCATCATGCATGGATCAGCCTTCTATCTACATTTGAAAACCAGAATGGCCTAGAGCTAGGTTTTGAAGTGTTAGGGTAAATACAGATATATGGCATGCTAGGTTCTTGTGCTGTGATTAGCCATTCTAGCCAGTTTCCAG
This sequence comes from Urocynchramus pylzowi, assembly GCA_013397555.1. Classification (NCBI taxonomy): domain Eukaryota; kingdom Metazoa; phylum Chordata; class Aves; order Passeriformes; family Fringillidae; genus Urocynchramus; species Urocynchramus pylzowi. Next base: position 265,004 of record VZRH01002836.1, on the reverse strand, counting down.
CTACAGTAATAGTTTTTGGTACGTAGTTTTGAAATACTGCTTTTTGTCACATTCCCTGATAATTTGCAATCAGTTTGGACTGCTTGTGTTATTAGTATATTGTCAGTTATGACTAGAACGCTTCTCACCACTCTTCAGTGTTACTCAGCTGAATGTCATTTACTTGTCAAATGCAGTAGAACCATTGATATGCTCAAATGGGTCAGAAAAAAAACCATTAGGAAAACTAATACTTGAAAGACTGTGTATGGGCTTATAGATGTAGTTGGACCATTTAAAACTGTGCAAGTTAATCAAGCATGTTCATATTAAATAGTATTTGAGAGCAAAGTCAAATATTCATTAGAAATACCTCCAAATCTAGTGCAGTCGTGTTTTAAACCTGGGGTTCTGACCCCAAGAACATGGATCAGCAAAATAGAGTTAAAACCTACTGCTGCCTTTTGGCATTGCTAAGGGAAAGTTCAGCATAGTCATCTGTGAGAAGTGTGTTGTCAGAATTTCACCCTGTGTTTAAAGAATGGGTAATACCCTGCTTCCTCCTAAAGGAAAACTTTGTATTTCATCATATATTCAAGTTATCTTTATATATGTATTGTTGATATACTGTCCTGTGCAAAAAGTTTGAATTTATATAAAACGTATATTGTTTTACATAAATTACTGTATTTACATATATTACTGTATTTGTAGATATTTTCTTAAGTCCAAATGTTATTTTCAAGGGCAGCAATCAGTAACAGTTGAGTAAAATTCTGAAGGCAGATTTTATAGCAGAAATGTCAGAATCAAGACATTCTGCCCTTTCCAGTGATATTAACTTGCTTTAAATCTTAAATTGGTGTAAAAGAGGAGTCCTTTGCTCTTTGAGAACAGATGATGGGCAGGTTAGAAATTTTTAAAAATAAAATAAAGCAATTTTAGTGTCTCGGATAAACCAACACCTTTAAAACACTCTCTTTTTCATTAAAATTACTTCAGAAGGGATGACTTCTTGTTGCTGACACTCAAGTAACTTTAGTAAAGAAAAGAGAAGACATCTCAAAGAAGGTGAACAGGAGAGAATTGTTAGCATACAAACCTTCCAGCATAAAACTCCTGAAAGGGACCTGAGTGCAGGTCCCTTTTAGGTTTTCTGTAGGCAGCTGTCCCTGCTGAAGGCACAGTTCCCTGCACAGGTAATTGTATGCAGAACTGACACCTATTGCACTGCCTGTTTGTCTCCTTGGCAACCAGCAGAAATAGTGGATAGTGGTAAAGGAGAGGGACTGCCCATTTACCAGACACAGCAAACAGTGGCGTGATGGGGAAGTGAATGGGAAGAAAGGAAAGAATAGAATGAGCAAAAAAGGGGAAATGACAGACACAATAAAAGACAAAACAAAAGCAGAAAAATACTGCCTTAGCTGCTGGAGGGGAAAAATATGAAAGAAACAGGAAAGCAAATTAAAGGGAGGAAAATGTAGGCAATAAGGTGAAAATGGGAGAAATTGCACCGGTAACAGAGTTCAGGGCTACACAGGAATCAAGGAACAGCAGCAGATTGTTGTGTGGAATGTAGGAGAAAAATTGAAATCATAAATAGATAGATAAATATTGATCTAGAGAAACATTAGAGTGGGCTAAAAACAGTTTTGTCAAAGAATTGATGACAACATAGACTGGACAATAGCCCAGAAGAGAAAGTGGGGACTAGGTGCCTAGGCATTTGCACTGGCATGGATGGGCTTGTCAAGCTGGTAGGTTGCTGAAGCAGAACTGCATTAAAGTTTATATCATCCTCCCTTCACATCAGTACTTACACAGGTTATCAGTGGCTTCCTCCCAACCCCCATCTCTGCTTTTGCTGCGTGAGTTTCATTCCTATGTATCAAAAAAAGGCAAAGCGAGGCAGTGTAATGTTATTGACAAACGTGAATGGAGAAGGATGTAATGGTGTCCTTGACTCTGTATGTCCTCAGACAGTAAGAGGTGAAGATTTCTGGGAGGTTTGAAAAGAAATGCAGTTGAAAAAAGCCTTTCAGCAGTTCTGTGTGGGAATCCAGAGGCGGCACAGAACACAGCTTCTGCCCTGTGCTAAGATAACTCACTTGAAAAGCAGCTTTGATCTGAAAAAACAGGAGAGGCAGAAGGAGGAGATATGAGAATGTATGTGTTCTCATCCAAACAGTCTGTGTTTCACCTGCACCCAACAGGCCCACTCTTCCTATAGAAGAGGTGACCCTAAAAATGGGAAATTCACTAGGTTGGTTATCAGATGGAATTGTAGAGGTCTGATATGCAAAGGGACCACACAGACTAGACTTGTAACAAAAAAAAAAAAAAGCACATTGAAAGTCTTTCCTGAAAGACATTGCATAGGTAAATAACTACACAAAATGGCAGAATAGTCTGGGCTGCACTGGCTCTGTTGAGGCCTGGGTTTCACCAGGCAGGTGTTTTCTATTATTATATATATATACATAGTATATACTTATATACACACACACACACATATATATAGTTATTAATGTTGTGCACAGCACTTTTCAGAAGAGATCAATCTACACAGTGAGTCAGTTGTAGCCATATGAGGTATGATGTTCCTGGTAACAGATCTGCAGCCTAGATCATCACATGTGGTGGTAACATTGAAATTACACTGCATTTAGAAGTAAAAATAACTGGCCATGTCTGAAATAATGTGGAGTGTAAGGCTGTGAATCACAAGGCTTGTATATAAAAACCTGTATATTTATTGATTACTACTTTAAATGAAATTACTTTCTTACATGGCTTATTTGAAGAAAACAGTTTCATATGACATGAAAATCTGTAACTTCCTGGTATATGCCGTAGTTTGGCTAATTAATTCTTGCAATGTATCACATAAGTACCCAATGCATAATATTCTGTGAAATTATTAGGGTACAGGAAAATGGCAATAAATAAATATTTTATAACTCTGAACAAGTTCTCAGTCTTTTTTGGGGGAGTGATTCCACATGTCAGTGTTTGTGCACAAAATACAAATGCTTGTACACAAAATTGGTGGAGGATATTTCTGACTGCAGACAAGAGGATATAAAAGAACAAGTTGAGCACAAAAGTTCCTATCAATGTCTAGTCCTGCACAACCTCCAAAATGGTTTTAAATAATTACATAACTTGCTATCCAGTTGCTTTAGTGGGAGTATCCTGGTGAATGTATAGACTTGTCACATAATTCTGCTTGAATTATCAAATGCATGTCTTAATCATGATACCAAAATTTGTGAAAATAAAATAAAGGGGTAACAGAGAATGAGCATGTTGTGTATTTCTGAATTAATGTTTGCCAAATAGGGCTGTGAGAAAAAGGAATGCTGACTTTTCACATAGAATGAAGATAGATATAATTCAGGATTTAATCTGCACTGATGTCAAATCATTCCACAGATGATCTCCAAGTGGAGGAGGAGAAATGGTAGAAATAAAAATTTACTCTTTGTTTTTCCAAAAAGAGCCAAAAGTAGTATAACTTCTTTGCCAATAAATGGTATGTGTTATGTTATCTTTTTATGTATCTGATACCTTACTAGCATTGCCATAGGGAAGCAAGAAGCTAATTAGGTAAAGTTTTATTCTTACTAAAGAATCTTGAAGCTGTATTTATACAAAAATTAATGAGAAAATAGGCTCATAAAGAATTTCTTACTAATTTTGAACTTGAAGCATGGGGTTCAAGAGAGCTCAAAAATTTCCTTATTTGAAATGTGCTGCACAGCTGACAAAATGTGTCAATATGCTGATATTATTTTACTGTGTTAATAATAATATTGTCCTCGTGCTGTGCACAAACATGAAAATTGTCTGAATTAACAAAAAAAATGATGGGGTGTTTATTACAACACTCATTTAAAAAAAAAATTATTTTGTTGCTGCATATAGAGACTTGTAAATGTATTAGCTGAGTATTACAGCTTTATTTAGGAAGTCTGCTTAGTAGAATTGTTTTAATGTTCTTTTTAGAAAAAATTAAAGGAGTGAAGGTCTTTTTCTTTCACTGAAATTTAGCAGTCCTGTTAAGCATGTACTGGCTTATTTTCTAGGCTCACTTTTTTTCCAGCTGTGAGTGGGAAACTTCAGGAAATCATTCCTAAAAAGCACCTTGAGGTGACTAAATTGCTACTTCCTTTATACCAAGATGGACAAATTGAAAATCTGCCAACCACAGTCACCAGTGCAAGTCCTGCTGGACTCCCACCCAAACAGATGACACGTTTTGCCTCCTCTGAGATGCAGATATGGGGGATTGATAGTTTCAAAGGTAGGAAGTTCTAGACCAACCTTGTAGATGCTGAAAGCAAGTGGCATTCCTCCCTCTTTCCTTTGTCTCCCCATCAAGATAAGAAATACTGTCATAGGAAACACTGAAATAATTTTAGAGGATTTCTTTCAATTGCAATGGCATGAGTGTCCACAGTCAGCAGCAAATAGGAAACAACTGTGCAGTACCTGGTCTGCTTTGAGAGGGTCTCTTAGAAGTCTGGGAGAGCACAGCCATGTCCCTTTTTATCAAAAGGAGCAATACTAGCAGAGCTTCTCATGTTTTGTGTTCCGTGCTGGTAACTCTGCCCTTTCAGAAGTCTTTGTTTGCTCATTAAGATTCTGAAACAACTGTGCTGGCAAACCCTAACTTACAAACAGGACTGAAGCAACTCTCACTAGTGGCCTTTTTGTCCTCATTGCATAGTGCAGAACAGTTTGGGAGGGGGCTGTATACTGCTAATCAAGTAATTTATTTTAAGATGTTACAGTGGGTATGGTGCTCATGCTTTGGTAATGGCATTGCCATTTTACAGATGGGTACACTTGGGACCAGAATGGTTAAAATTGGAGTGTTAGCAGTAGCTAGGGTTGAAGAGATAGTTTAAGTGTCAGTACTGTGGCAGCCACAGCTGAGAGGAGGGGCAGGGTATTACTAGTCTGGTACTCAAGATGCCTAGCTGGTGTTCTTCACACGACACAAACTCTCTGTATGATTTCAGGTAGAGGTTCTGCATCTCAGATGCCCGTTTGGAAAATTGGAACAATAGTATTTATTTTAATTACACATCTGTAGTTAAAAGCTGTCAGATTAGCTGTAAGAATGGCTGGGTCTATTAAAGAGTTGAGTAGCTAGAGATTCTGTGACACTAAATTCTTGTTGAAAGCTAGATTTATTTTCATCTTGTAGAACATAATCATCTTAAAGTAGAAGTCAGTTAGTAAATGTTTTTATAAGAACAACTCTTCTTACTTTTTATAAACCTTTAAAAAAGTATTTACCTTTTAGAATATATGCCAAGTATTTATAAACAAAAACAATGTATTTTCGCTAGTATGGATTAGTACTTTAATGATTGGATCTTTAACAGAAACTATGGTCAAAATAGGTTGTGTATCCTGTAATGTGTTATAACTGTTTTGTGATGTTGTTAACAGTCCTATGACTCTGAAAATCTTCCAAACTGAGAATTTCAACTTAAAACTGTATTTTTAAAATACAGAAATCCTCTCAGGTGCAAATTGATCAGTCTTTGTGCACTGCTCACGACTGTCCTTGCTTTTGTGGCCTTTTATTGCCAATTTTCTGTTTCTGTTTTGAGGCATACAATCATACTCCTTTCCTAAGATTCTGATTTGTGTTCACTGAGTCTCTGCAGCACCTTAAGATAAGTTGCCTTTTCATAGGCTGTTGGAACTTAAAAGTTCTTTGCTGTGAAGTGGCACAACTACATTGTGACTTTGTTCTGTGCTTCAGGGCTTGAACCTCCAGGGCAGGCAGAAAGCAGAGTTACAGCCCAAAATGTGCCAGCAAGATTTTAACAGGGCTCATGAGTCAGTCAAAATTGGGTTCAACTGACAGTCAACAATTTCTATATTTGTTGTTCAATTCCTTTGTTTCTTGGTGGACAGGATTGTTTTCTGGAGTCTTATGTCAGTTTTTATTTTGCCAATTAAAAAGTCTGGCTGTGATATGTGCAGATTCCAGTATAAAGTTAGTGAGAAGAAGTCCTTAAAATTAGCAGAGGAGCCCAAAAGTGCAAAACCTCCAGGGTTTCAAAAGCAGTATTTGTTACCAAATACTACCTGCCTTTGTTGAACAATTGAAATGGGTTATTCAGTTAACTTGGTTTAAATTCTTCTAAAATCCATGTTTCTAATAACCGGGTCACTTTGGCACAAAGGAACAGCAGCTTCAGTATTCAACTAATGTTTAAAAGCTGACTGTTGGTTAGATTTCATGTTTCCTATTTGGACCTTGAGTTTTTTGCGTTTTTTCCAAGTTCCTGTTTGAGATTTGGTACTAACAGAAAGGAGAAAGCTGGCAAGTCGTTTCTGGTTTGCATCATTGTGGCTTAATTTTTCCTTGGTTCCACAAAATAAATAAGTGAATGTTTTTGAGTAGGATTAATATAGTATGGGCATTTTTATTCTGGGAATAAAAATTCATCCTTCAATAGTTCTCATCATCAATGTGTGTCTGCTTTTTCTGCTTCCTCCAGTGGTCCTTCTAATAGAACAATTACCTGTAAGGCAAGTGATTAGAAAAAAAAAGACAGATTGCAGGTGGCAAATTTTTTCAAGGTTAATAGCCCATTTGTAATGGAATATGGTGACCTTAAGGAAACATAAGGATTCATAACTAAAAAAATACAGGGAATTTGCGCTTCATTGCTCAGCTCTATTGACCCCAAAATGCAACCACCACATAGGAACTAACAGAAAGTTGGTGATGTTAATACCCTTTGCTGGTGACAACACCATAGATGTTCATCATAATAAACTAATACTGAGAATGGAGAAACATACAATTTAAATATGGTCTGGGACAACACAGTACGGATTGTAGCAGTGTGGTGTTCAAAAAGATACTTGGGTTTTGACATAACCACCAAATATATGCTGTCTGCTCAAGTTTGCTTTTTGTGTTATCATAAAAGGTCTGTCCAGTAGAGTCTCCTCTTTCTATGAGACTGTCTGTGGAAGTCAAGAGTTATAAGTTAAGCAGTTCAAGATTTTAATTTTTAAACACTGGCCTGAAAGCAGAATAACTTCCTCATGAGGGGGTTTGTTTTCACATAATGTTTTTGAAGATTTGTCACCACATAAATATTCAGGGAAAAAAAATTGTGTTTCTTGATATTTTGTATCTAAAATCTAAATATATGTTTATGTAATAAATGTCAACCCTAATTTCTGTTTTTTCTTTTCATTCTGCAGTTTATAGTGGAGTGTCATGGGAATACACTTCTTCCCCAGTTTCTGGGCATGTACCGGCTTACTGTTGATGGAGTTGAAGTATATATGGTTGTTACAAGAAATGTATTCAGCCATCGCTTATCTGTTTATAGAAAATATGATTTAAAGGTGAGAAATAACTACTGATTAAATAACTGACAGAGTAGCTGAAAATCTTTACTATAAATGTTAGATTATGCTGGTGCTTGAATATTGCTCAGAATTTTAATTAATTTAAAATTGTGTTATGCAAGAGCCAGCATAACTGATTTCATTCTACATCTAGGTTTAGCAAAACTAAAGAGTGGTTTTATAGACAATATAGAAATTTATCTGTTTTGTGCATTTTTAAGTGCAGCAATTTAGCCAGGTATGTTTGCTAAATGTTGCTAGTGGTTAAAAGTAAACCCCTTCACATTAGTACAGTAATAATTCTGTGTTGTATAGGTTTTTATCAACATTATGGAAAGCCACAGTTGATTCTGCAGAGAGCATTTATAAAACAACTGAATAGCACCATTTCAATAAATGCTGCTAACAAAGTAAATAACTATGGCAAAAGCTTAATAATTTATCCCATATTTTAAAAATAATTCAGGTGAAAAGGAGAAGAGTCTTTGAAAAAGCATAACAGCTGCTTTTATCATAAGATCTGTTTTAGTTTTGTTTCAGAAGCTTTATTTGCTCATTGTGATTTTGACAGTAGTTAGTATACAGGGCTTACAACAAATACCCAAAACGTAGTCTTAGTCTTTTTACCCAAGGGATGGTATTTTAATTTCCTCTGTAAAGTATCCCCTTAGAAACCTACTTCTTTCTAATAAATTTAATTTCTATGTGCTGAACCACTAAATGCATCTGCAAGCTTGTTTTAAGATGTTCATTTATCATTATGTGTTGGGAGATTTGTAATGCTCTGTAGTGCACCATCCTTTCCTACTGTCAGGTCTCCTTAGCAATTGCTTAGATAGTTGACTGAACTTGATTTATAAGAACTGATTTCCAGATTGTCAACAATTTACTTTCTGATATTCAGTATTAATGGCAGCAGTTGTTACCAGAGAAAGTTTGGTGTTTTTTAATTTGAGAGAACTGTGATTTAGAGCATCATAATGTACAGATGCATTAAGAAGGGCATGAAAGCACAACAGAAAGAAACAGTAATTATATACACTATGTTCTTAACATTGGTGTCAACAGCTCTTTATGTTCTTTACCTGAATGCTTCTGTAGTCTATTCAGTTTGTCCAGCTGAACAGCATTGCTTTAACTTCTCATGCAATTCAAATTTAACATCAATATCATATTCCTCAAAACAAACTCCTTCACTGAACAGATTTATAGTGACACTGAATTTATTATAAATTACTTTTTCTTGATATTCTTTGCTGTGCCATCTGCAGCTGTAGATTCAGAGTCCTTTTTTGTACATGAATATTTTTGACACCAGCTTAGAACTCGCTTTGTAGCACAAATCTTTACCTCTGTAGATACAAGGAAAAAAGACCACAAGTCATCATAGGATTTCAAGGGTATTTTTTTGGCCATGGATGCATTTTGTTAAAATTATTTCAATGTAATTTATTTTACCAAATGTCAAATTTGGCATCCTCCCTAATTTTTACTGTGTGAATTTTTTTTTCTTTTCCTTTAGTTTGGTTTCCAGTTGATCTTTTTTCTGGCCTAATAATCTATGGGAGCACAGAATACAATATAAAAGGTGTCTCCTGAGTAAAATGAAATGTTAGGCTTTTACCAGGCTTTATTATCAGTTAAGACTAATTCAATGAAATCCCTGCTTCTAGGCTATACATAATAACTAAGAGATACTGTGCCATATATGTTTTCTCTCCATCACTTCTGAGTTTTCTAAGTTTCTTTCTATAAACAGAATAAAACATGCTATAAAAGGGTGTGGTTGGGGATCCTCACATTCTTTAAACTAGTAGGACTCCACTCCAGCACTTCTTTACACAATGCACACCCTTTAACAAACAGCAGAGCTAATTTACCATCTTTCAATGTCCAGTTACCATATTTGCAGTTACTATTTCTTGCAGTGCTGTTACATGATAAACACATGCTGGGTATTTAAAGGTGTGGCCCTGCTCCAAGAAATTTTTAAGGAAATATATAGTCTTTTTTTTTTCTTTGGTCAGCTGCAGGTTATTCAGAAAGCACCATATTGCTCACTAGTTTTAATCTAAAAAATAAATTTAAAAAGAAAATCCAGAATGTCTTTGGCAAGCACTGTAAGTCTTGTGAATCCACACAAAGTGGTCTCTTCTCTTCTTTTTACTCCATGTTGCTGTGAAATGCCTTGTTCTTGTTTGTACTTTATGATCTTTTTGTGTTTATATTGTGTGACATCCTTTTCAAATGTGTGTTACAAATGTCCAAACAGTTACACAGAATAGGCTATTCCTTATCCATACAGCTAAATTGGCACCAAGAAATGAGAAGTCTGCCAAGCAAACTGAACTTCCAGCATGATACACTCAAAATGAGGATGAGAGATGAGGAAAAGCTCCAGGAATTAGGAGGACAATAGAAGTAGAGCATTTGAGGATTTAATCCATCTTTCTTCTCTCATGATGCATCTTCTTCACACGATTGCAGCAGTTCAGCAGTCCTGGACATTCTAACTACCGTATCACCTTTCTTTAAAACATTTCTCAAGTTCAAAAGGATATAGTTCATCCACTTTTTGACCTGTTATCATAAGATTTTCAAATTAGTTTCTGACATATGCACATTTTTAGATCCATTTTTTCTGTTTCAGGGCTCTACTGTGGCTCGAGAAGCCAGTGACAAAGAAAAGGTATGGTGCATTTCTGTTTCTTTTTCAATTAATTAACCTTTTAGCTAGACTCAGAACAAACATAACCAGTGCTGTTCTGACCCTTTCCTTTTTTTTCTGCCATATTCTTCCCTCTTCAGTTCTACCTTATCCCTCCTTTATCTGTCCTCTATTTCCTGCAGACCTTTGAATATTGGTTTGCAGAGGTGTAATTTCAGAGGTAAGTGAGCCAATCCTCTACCTCCTTTCCTTTTCTCTTCTCTTAGTTTCTTCAGGGCCTGCCCTGTGCTAGGAAAACATCAGAACTTTGTTCCCTTCTCTCCTGCTTCATCTTCTTTCTCTTCCTGTTTAATGTTGAGATTTATGAATACTTCATGTCAGTTAATGGAATTAATTGTGTGATGGGACACCACTTCTAAACTGAGTGCAAGGATGAACCAAACCTTGAATTATGAGAACCCCTGGGTATGTAAAGTTCATACAAACGAGCAAGTGACTGACAGACTTAGATGTACACATAGCTGTAATGAGAGACAGTCTCCCTCAAATTCTGGGCTGAAACTTGGCTCTAAACAGAAATAGATGGCTTTATTTTTCTTCACCTCCAACTTCAGTTCTTTTGGAAAATGTAATGTTCTCAGTTTTTCTTTGTGGTTTTAGGGAAATAGCCAGATGGCACTTTAGGAGATGTTTCTCTGGAGGTTCTACAGATAATTGGAAGTGTAACATAGTCTCCATCATCTAAGACTTCTTAGATCTCAAATTTGGGCAAGGTCTAACAACCCATGGCCCCCATTAATTTGTCCAAGCACATTCCTCCTGAATTAGCATGAGATCATCCAAGAGTTCACTTAAGAGACTTCATTTTCTGTTGTCCCCACATTCCATTCAGATAATTTGTTTTCCTCCTAAGCAGTAGTTGTACCATACCTGCCTCTCTGAGTCTTCTACAGATCACACAACTGCACCACAGGAGTAAGCGACATGCAGGAGCTGTCAGTTCTTGCTGCATTAAAAACTCTGTGCCAGGTTTTTCCACCTTTCCTAAGGCATGATGGAACACTTAAAGTTCTTCTTAGCATTAGGCAGTACCACAGCCCCCCCTGCAAGCTGCAATTACATTGCCAGCAATAGCTCTCTTCTGCTGTACCAGGCCCTCAAGATCACATCTTGAATGGTCTCCTCTCTTTCTTTTGTCATCTGTTTTTGTTCTTGTTTAGTGGCAACTGTAGTGTTTTTAATGTGCAGGGAGTAACCCTTCAGTGTCTTACAAACAATACCTAATGTCATTGAAAACCTCTGCTGTACTATTAAAATAATCTGATAGAAAGGATGAGGACTTATTTGGATGGGACTGCTTCAGGTTGCAACATTAATGCTTGGACTAGTAACATAAAATTTAAAAATATTATGTGTAGTCAGATATACAGAAGCTGATACTATACAGATGTTTAGCACAGTAGTTTTGAGCAATTTCTGGAATATGCCTCGTAATAATAAATAGATTAATAATAGTACACATATGTTGTAGTTAATACATTGAGTGAGAACCTTAAAGAAACAGTGCCTTAATTTTGCTCCTTTGTAAGTTCATGGCAGAATTACTATTGAACTTGCTTATAGATAAATTAAAACAAATTTGTGTAGTTTTATATAACTGCATAAAACAATTGTTCTGTAAAATTAATGTGAAATCATAACTTCCATAAGGCAGATAACAAAAATTCTTATCAACTTCACATATAGATCCTTCCCTTTGATTATGAGTACTTCTCTGAAAATAATGCATAAAACCCTCATCCCCCTAATTCTTATTCTGCTATTTTGATGGTTTGATTTCTTGGGGATGGAACTGCACAGAGACTATTGATGTTGTAAGCAGACAGTCTGAGGCTTTCGAAATATCTTACTGTCACTCGTCATTCCCTCAAACCCCAGTGCAATGCAGCAGGGAAGTGACAAGCTTGCATTCAGAAGAAAGATTTCTAAGAAAGGAAATTATTCTAATTTCTAAGAGGGGAAATTATTAAGGGTAGGCTTCTACATTCATAGAGAGAACATCATTTTACACTTTGAGACTCTTAGGGATTCAATCAAGGGAAAATTAGTATTTTGCTTATTACATGGGTTTTGTTTAAGTTTTAGAGTCTGCTTTTCATTTGAAAGGGCCAGAATACGTTCTGCCTGTGCATTGCAGATGTTCAGAAGATTTGTCATCACTATGATGTGAATCTCCTGCAGTAGGCATGACAACAGATTTACTCACTTAGACTACTCAAATCTAACACACGACTTTTAGGTTTAGATAAAAAAGATGTTGTATATTTATATGAATAGACAAGGAAAGTTTGGTTCTGAAACTCTGAGCAGTGCTAAAGAGCTGCTGTCATGAGAGGTATCTCTGCACATGTGCCTCTGATTTCAGGGCCTGAGGACTCTGTTGACCTGAATATGTAGATGATCCATTATTCCTGAGTGGCAAGTGGAGCCCTGTAGCATGGTTTTTTACTTCCATTTTCTCTTAAATAGATGTCAATGTTTCAAACTTTTTGTTGTCATCTATGGGAATCTCAAATCAATCTTGAGATTTGAAAACA
>VZRH01002836.1:226486-252350 GCA_013397555.1 Urocynchramus pylzowi | reverse complement strand
GGGGGGGGGGGGGGGGGGAAGGCATTTTAGCAAATTCTCTAAAGAGATTTTGGCATCTCCTATCATAGAGGAAATTGCCCACAGGGATTAAACAAAACCAGACAATCTGAAAACCTGAGCTGGTGTAGTAAATTATTAGCTAATTTTTAGCCAGATGCAAGCTAAATCATCAGTTTATTAATATTATCTTGAAATGACATTAATATTGAAATGACATTTCAATTAGTGGCAGTATAATTACCTGTATGGCTATTCACATGTGAAAGTAATAAAGGAAGCTTTTGATACTAAAATGTATGGCTAAATTGTCTGGCAATAGCTAGTTTTTAAATGGGCTTTTAAGTAATTCATATTGAGTTTCAAATGACAACATTCAAGTAATCAAATGGTTTTCAGAATATCAAGCATAATATGTTTACTTCTCTGCAGAAGTCAGAAAACAGAAGAGCAAGTCTTTCAGTCACATTCTAATGCAGACCGTAAATTTTAGATAAATTACTTTGTAAAGGCAAATTTGGTGAAATTTATGTTCTTGAATCTTCCCCCTATCAAACTAAAAGTTGTTTACTCAGCTAATAAAGAAGAGACAAATATGCCAAAAAAAATTAATGGATAAGAAATCTGAGAAAATCGTATAATTCTACTTTAGTTTGGTAGTGTAAAATAGGTATTACTATTCAAACCTTTTATAAAACCAGTTTTTAGGATGAAAAGTTGCCTGATTGAGAATGGTACTTTTCCATCCTGTTTGCAGTTTACCTCCTGTTTGACTGTCTTCAGCTGTTTAATATCCTAGCATATGGATGAGCAGTTCCAAAACTGTCATTTCAATGTTTTGTGATAATCAGTGCAGAAACAAACACCAATCCCTTAAATTTCACCTTAACATACAACACTTTTCATTTGTGTTACCAAGGATACTTTTAATAATAAAGACATCACTTTCTTGGCAACATGTATCATAACATACACTTACAGATGCCTTGGTTTTAAAAGAATAGTATGTTTCAACAGGTGTCAAATTCTGACAGCTGCTCCTTTTCATTTTTTAGGCTTTACTACCTTTTAAAATTTTTATTATTTTAATAGTGGGCCATTTCTATTCATTCTTGGGACAATTTTGCCCTCTCAAGTGAAATGAGGATAATGCAGAACTCCCCTGGTGGTCTGGCTGCTCACAATTATGCCGTACTTGCAGTACAACATCAAATTAGCAGTAACAGCTGAGTCTACTTGTACTGATAAAAGAATCTAAGCTGTTGCTTCTGAGTGAGCAGTTCAGAAAGAAATTTGAAGAAGAAAAATAAATCCTAACTGAACTGGTGCCCAGCACATTTTATCTTTCTCAAGCAATTTCAGAGATTATCACATGTCTTTAAATCAATCTAAAACTGGTTGCATTGCCACCTCTACAGTATGTGTTGTTTCATAAATCACCATTCATAAGTGCAGTAAAATTATAGTCAATACAATTGAATAAAGGATTTTCTATTCAAGTTTCTTTTGGGAAAAAGATTGCCATAGTTGACAGCTATGTTACATCTTAATTAAATTGTATGCAAAATACATAGCTGTGATAATTAGATTGGAAGCTGTCACTAGATGTTAGCTTCGTTTTTAACTTTTTATATTACAACATACAGTAATTTAACTGGTTTTTGAGAGGAAAATATAACCTAAGGAAGGAGAGCTTTAGTAGAGGAGCATAGGAACAAGATTACTCAGTCTTGATCTTTTTTGGTTTTTTTTACTATTGGTGTCACTATGTAAAACATTATTCAAGGTAGATCATTCCAAAATTAATTTCCTGGTTTAGAATTACTAATTCCAGAACATTTTTGGACTTCTCTCTAATTAGTGTTTTTAGTCTGCTTCATGTGCTGATCTCACACAAGAGACTTGTGAAGTGTCTGAGTTTTATCTGTGAAATAAACCTAAATGTTGCAATGTACAGAGATTATAACTTTCAAAACATCACACTGCAAAGATAGGGAGAGACATTCAGGGTTTTGATTTCAGAATTTAGCCTTCTTATGACACCAACCCCATTACAGTTTTTCGAAATAAATCACTAGTTTGCCTTTGCTTGCTTTTGAGAGGTGGTGATGTTTTGTTTTGGTTTTGTTTAGAAGTCTGCTTTCCATATGTTAAAAAAATTTTTTAAATAATGGGAAATTTGTGTTGCATTTTATATGTTGCATGTTCATTTTGCAGCAGGAAGACATTAATGCTAGGAATAATTCTGGATGCATTTCCTTGAGCATTGAAAAGACAGTTTCTGTTTTGATACATGCTTGAGTACTTAACCCTTCTACAGCATCCTGCACAATTATTTTTTTTTTCCTACAGAAAATGCTTGTTGTACTGGCTAAAGTCATTCCCATGTTTCCCCTCAAACACTATTTTGAGGTTACAGCTCTATTTCCATTGCCTTTTACAGACCTGTGATGTCAAGTTGAGCTGCAGACCCTTTGTATAGGAACCCCTGTCTAGGGCAAGGCAATTTGTACAACAAAAGTTTGGACCCAGCTCACAGAACTATTGGATGCAAGAAACTGCCTAATTCTAAAGGAAATTATTCTTTCCTCTTGTAGATCTAGTGACTCCAGAGTTTTGATTCAATTCAAAATCACCTGTTCCAAATTATTGTAAACTATATTTAGTATTATAATCTTTTTTTTTTTCCCAAACACTGCCTTCCATATATGCTGAGTCCAGTACTTTAAAAAATTAAGGTGCATGTGGGCCATTTGCTGTTTAAAAAGTCCAGGGTGTGGACCTCCACTCTTGGCAGATGTTTTACATAATTTTCAAAAGTTATAAGTTGTAAGCCAGATTTTTCCATGATCAGCTGCGTGAATAATGTGACTTGTGGCTAGTTCCAGAGAAAAAGTAAGGCTGCTATGCAGCATTTCTCCTAAAACCTAAACCTTGTCTTTGTTAGATAAGAAATTGCTGCTAAGTCATGAGGACAATTAGTCTTTTTTCCTTTTTCAATTACTTATTTGGAAACTTACCTGACCTACAGCTATTTTAGCAAGCTGCTTCCAAAATGCCAGCATTAATGTTAGCTATGACCATTATTTTTGGTGTCATGATGCATACAAACTCCCTTTGGGGGTAACAAAATTGCTGATATTCATTTCAACTGATTAGGGTAGGATGCTGAATTGAGATGTCCTAAGAAATATGCAAAAACTGTTATCATGTTCATCTAGAAATAAAACTTCACCTGGTTCTTACATTCCAAGTTGTTTTTTTTAAACTCAAAACAGTATCAGCTCTTACACTATACTTTTATTTTGAATGAGGCTTTACACATTCTGTCAACTGAGTTACTAAGAAATCTTTATTGATTTTTCAGCCTTTCAAAGGCAAAGGAAATCTTCATGCCATTAAAATTCTCTGTGACCATGGCAAACTTTGGAATGCAAACCTGCAGTATGCCGATAACATGCTTTTTTAATAGATAGATATTTTTATATTTGTAAAATCTGTTGTGCCTTTCTTGCATCTTTAAGTAGGAGATGAAAAACAGTGGAGGTGGTTCAGAAAGAAAATCTATTATTAATTTAGTGGAAGTAGTTAGATGCTCATCTCCTGTGCAGCTCTTAAAATATTTAGTTCTTTAATGACAGTTATATGTTCATTATAATGAATTACATTCTAGGAGAATCATTTTCCAACAAGGATTTTGCTTCATTGGAAATATTTGAGACATCATAAAAGATTAACCATATCAATTATTTCATTAAAGCCTCAATTTTTTTCATTCAGATAATGTTCTAAACTGCCACAATGTGATTCTATTTGTGTTTATTTCAGCATATAAGAAATTAACATAGTGGGATTTTTCAGCGTGAATGAATGTGTTATTAATTCAGCATAACTACAAGAGCCCCTCCTAGCTGAATATTTCATAGGTTTTGATTCTTAAATTCACAAATCAATTTTAAGACAAATTTCAGTACTTTAAAAAAAAAAAAAAAGCTTTGTCTAGTAACACCTAGAAAGAGAGAAGAGAATAGGCTGGGGGGCTTCGTGCAAATAATGTAGTGAGGGCAACCACAGGCACAGAGCTTTTTAGCTTCAGTTGCTTAGATGGGACCCACTGCTTTTACTCTGTCCTTTTTCTTCACTTGTTTCAGCACTGGCTTTTAACTTTCATGATTCTACACTTGCCAAGTCTTTACAAGTATGGATATTTGGGTGAATAAAAATTACCTCAGATAAATATTGTCAGAGGGATGGTCGTGGACTGGGGGAACGTGCATACAAGGCAGTGAAGAGTCTGGCTTTTTGGGAGTGCTGACTCACTGCCCAGAGCGTCCTTGGGAGTGCCCCTTGGGTCTTGTGATGGCAGGCAAGAACTGCAGCAGCGTCAGCTTTCCTAGCTCACTTCTGTTAAAAATTAGGTTAGAGACAAGGTTAAAGTGAAGTATGGCACTTGCACAACTGGCTTACCAGCCCTAGCATCTTCCAAAGAAGACACTGCTTGTAACTTTAGTTTATTTTTACCACCGTAGGAGTGTCCTCAGTGGCGCGGCAGCTTCCCCTGCCGGCCCCGCGGGTGTCACTGGGGCTGTGCTCTGCGGGAAGCCTGCGGCAGAGCCCAGAGGCAAACAAGCATCTCAGCATCTTAACCACAAGCACATCCTCCCTCTGTGCTCACCCTCCAGCTTTAAACAGCACTAGTAGGGGTTTTTTTCTGTGTTAATGGGTTTGTTTCACTTTAACCTCTGCTTAATTTAATCAATAACTTGGCTATACTAGGTGGAAAAACAATTTGGGGAATTTTTTTAAGTGATTTTGGGCTAAAAATGAAGGAAGCTTGGTTTCCTGCATTCTTTTCATTATTGCTTCATCTTAAATTATTTCATCCAAATCTCCTTTCCATTCTTAAGCATCCCACACACTGGATTCCATCCTCCAGTGTTGGCAACGTCCCTGGATCCACAGTCCCGCCTCTGCAGAATTAGCCCTGTCCATGGGACACTCTGCTCAATTGAGTATGGTCATCTCTACAGCTGTTAGCCTGTAATGTTTATCTGATGTTACCCCTGCTCATTTTTGTCTTAAACCTCTTACTGAATAGGCCAGAAAGAAAATCACTGCATACTGTGCAGTCATATTGTGGTAAACAATTCATTGTAAGCTTCAAAAAGTGTCCAGCATTGTTTCTGAGTAAAGCAGGAGAGCACTGCTGAATGGCTCCTCCTTGGAAGTGGAGTCTGGGACAGATGAATGGTATAGCTCCATCTCAGCTGCTTGGGTGTTTGTTTTCTTTTTTTTTTTAATATAAATAGCGGATCACTATTAGAGGGTATTTTAATGTGTCAGAATATTCTAAATGCAAGACAATAATAATTCAGAGCAGCCAGACTAGCACCTTTATTTTTTTTAAAACTTCATAGGTGTCAGGATGCCATGGATTTAATAATGGCTTTGTAACTAATACAATGTTACTAATTTCTGGTTAGTTTTTGAGCCGTTATTGAAAGAAAAGGATTGCTTTTCTAAGCAAAAGTAGCATTGTGGGATCTCAAGTAATTCACAAATTCCAGGTCCGAAAAATTAATTTGGGCAGTTGGGGAACTGAGTATTTTGGCCACCTCATTGCACACAGCCCAACAGCAAAAAGAACTTTTGGCCATTGTGAAGATCTATAAGGGCCTTTTGGAGTCTGCTGTGGTGGTCACATTTTAATGCTGTGCTTTCCAAGATATATATATATTAGAGTAAAGGAAAGAAGCTCTCAGGTTCTTTTCCTTGCTGTGTCATAGGAAGAAAATAAACTTTATGAAAAATACCATCTCCAGTAAGATTATAAACAATGTCTGACTAGTTAAACTTATGGAGGACATTCCTGTAGGCTGATGTCAGCTGCCTTTTATTCCTAGCAGAAGGATTTTCAGATTAAGGGGAAATTATTTTATTCAGGGTACTCACTAGTTCTTGGCCTTTGACAGTTCATAGGAATTGCAGCACTGGTTGTTCTGTAACATTTTCTTTGTAAAGGAAACCTGTTCTTCATACTATTGATTAAAGGTGGGGCAGGGAGAAAGGCTGTTCATTGCTCTTAATAGGCCAATTTTTTAAAAGCTCTGATTGCAGGAGTTAGTATTACTTCTAGCTTGCTTGACCAAATGTCCTGAAGGAACTGCTCTTTTGTTTGTCGGTTTGCTGGGGCATTTTGAGTAAACTTCCAGTCACTGCTCATTAAAAACAGAGCCCATTTAAGGTGTTGCAAATCACTTCATAGGGAAGTTGAAGATGAAGGTAATCAAGTTGCTCCAACATCAAGAATATTTAATTACATATTGAAGAGGCAGTGGTCTTCTCTGGCACAAGCTACTTTTAAGCAGAATTTCATAATTCAATAATCATTTGATGCTTTCCAATAATTATTTGGTATTAGACATTTGAAAACATTCACAGTAGTTGTGCAAAATGCAATCCTAACTTCCTCTGTAAGACCTGATGGATGCAGGCACTTTGTTATGAGGGATAGATTGTTTTAACTTCGCTTACTGCCAGTTGCTTTGACAAATAATGTGTTGGAAGAAGCTCGATGCAAATCAGTGTTCAATGCAAATCTGGCATTGAGTGGAGATTTTATCCTAGCTGCATTTGTGCCCAGTTAACACATACCTCCTAGGCTGCTTCCAGGAGGGGTAAGATGAGCAAAGAGCTCTGTGGCTGCAGTTATGGAGAGCTGTGTGCCATGGAGGAGAGGCAGCTCGGGGGTGCCTTCTCAGGCACAGGACCTGCAGCTTCACCACACTCCTCTTAACAATCCTGCTCTTACAGGAATTTTGGTTTGTTTTAGGCCAAAGAGCTCCCAACGTTCAAAGACAATGATTTTATTAATGATGGCCAAAAGATTCATATTGATGAGAATAACAAAAAGATGTTCCTTGAGAAACTCAAAAAGGATGTTGAGGTAAGAATGTGCCTGTTCAGTTACATGTGATTAAAATGTGTGGCAAATTATGGATATCCCAGGAAATCATACCTGTAATTCATTAATAAAAGCTCTTGTTTATACAACTGTAAACACTGACTGTTTTAAATGAAACACAATTTAAACTTTCAGGAGTTGATCACTGCTTTGCTGATGTGATAAATGGCTTGCTGCCATAGCTGGTTGCCATACATTGTTCCTGCCTTGATGATGTGATGTTAAAATGATGGTACTGCTTAGTACTTAAATGCTTTACAAGCCTAGTGCTTCCAAATGCCCCCGAGAGAGAGGTGAGTATTGTTAGTTGTATTTTACAGGTGGAGGTCCAGAACTAAGGCCAAATACAGACTGTAGTCCATAACAGAGGAGGAGCAGCTCCCCTGTTCACAGATGTGCATGCCCTTCTTGTTTCATATTAGTAATGCAGTTTTAAATCATTCTTAGTATTACAACAGTACAGTACTTCAGTAATCTAAATATAGCAATTGGATTCTTATTATCTTAATGTAGTCTTTCATATAAATTTGTATTTTACTTGGCTGAATATAGTAAATACTTGAAAGAAAAGTGTTAATTATGAATTTAATGAAATATTTGTACTGATTTTGTTCATATAATAAATATCAGACTAACTTGTTCACAACTTGCCTTTAGTTTGCATAATTTAAAATATTTTTCCTAAACACAGTATTTTGCAGCTTTATACTCAGAAACTAAAATCTGTTTTCAAGTAAAAAGGCAGATTTGGAAGAGACTTGGTAGCAAAATGTTTCTGTGACTTAATAAGACTTTCAGCTATTTATATCAAAAGAGCTCTGTGAATTGACTTTCCAAATTCTTCAGATTTTTTCTCATTAGTTGTACAAAACAAAATACTGTTACTTTAGAATTTACCCAATAATTAGCTTCTGAGGAAATATAATTTCCAATCATAGTAACAATGGGAAATTTATGGTGGTGAGGACGATGAAAGCATAAATACTTTGTGAAATATCAATGTGTGTTTATTTTATATTGAAAATATTGTGCTCTACTGATGTCACAGCTCTAGAGATAAGTTTATTTGGGTTAAAATTTTGTGCTCTTTTAACATGTACTGCTGTTGCTGACTACTGCTTTTACAGCAAGTAGGTTGCAGATAATATCTTAAGTGTGTGGAAGGAATGTGGAAGATACTTTCTTACCCTGAAAAGTAGATTGTATATGATCTATATCATTTACCAGACTGGGACTATAATGGCAGATTGCAGATTATGACTTGAGAGGTTGGTTTTATGGGTTTGAAGTCTATACAAAGAAATGTTTAATAACCATGTAAACCACTAGTGTGAAGTGATCTGGCTCCTGATTTTGACAATGGCAAGCTATTCTTTAACCTTGTTTTTCTTTTGTTGGTTCTTTTTGCCCTTTTTAGATAACTGATAGACATAATTTGTAACCAATGTGTAAAAGCTCACATTTCACTGCAATGAAAAGAAATGCACAACACTTAGTATATGATTATCTTATCAGACAGTATTTATAGTTAAACATATCATGGAGTGCTATTCTGAGCTTATATCTGTTCTTGTTTTTCCTTAAGCTTTCTTTCTATATTTCTCTCCTAATCAAGTACTATGTCCCCTTCCTGTGTTCAAACACAAATTATTACTGCTGTTTTGATGTCCCTTGTCAATTTTTCCAATTTCCTTAATTCCATTGCAGGTATCCTGAGAAAAATTACTTTTTTTTTTTCCATTTAAAATCAGAGTTTTCTTCCTTGTGCTGATCTCCCTAAGTCTTTTTGTTGTTAGTAGCACCTCACTTTTTTCCAAGAGCCATTCTCTTCTAATTTGTAGCTCATGTTTTTTTTTCACAAGAGTCCATTCTCTTTCATGCTGTTCTATATTATTATTTGTAGTATTTTTTTTCCCTGTATTTACCAAGTAGTGAATAATATGCCTGGTGTTCTTCCACCCCATTGCCTTTGGCCAGTCTCATTTGTTTGTCTTGTATATTGTTGTGCATCATCTCTTCAAACTTAGATCCCTTCCAGTCTTGTGAGAGTCTATTGTTTTATTATATTGAAATAAATTATACTGAAATTATTAAAAAACAGTTTCTTCTTCTTAAAACCTCCTTTCAATCTCACAATATTTCTTCTAGCACTTGAATTTACAGTTATCTCCAGCTCGTCTCTTTTCTCAGAATCAGGTTTTGACAAACTGGAGTTTCTCATTACCTGGTATTTTATCTTTTTCATCACCATTGCTATCTCTGTGCCAAAGTCTAGCTTGAATGCCTTCTTCCCTGGTCTGCTCTAACTTCCTTTTTATAAACACTTAACATTTGTAAAAACTGAAGCAATTTTTCTTTTCAGCCACTTTCTCTGCATACCACAAGTATGGGCTTCACAAGTTTGAAATCACAGTTCTGCTTTTAATCTGCACCACAGCTCTGTCCTGCCTATCCTTCACCCCCTTGAGCTGTTTGTCCCATTTTCCTGCTTTTATACCTTCCTGATTTCTGTCCTTCTCTTTCTGCCTTATCCTGTTCTCCTCAACTAAAATAACTTTATGCTTGTACATAGAGTGTGTTCATCTTTCAATTTCCTAAAATCTCCCATCCATATTCTTTATTCAAAACCACCCTTTCATTCACATACATGGTTTGCTTTCATGATGTAAATCATGGGCCTGTCACTGTGTAGAGAACACATCATTTCATGTCTTCAGGGTTTCCACTGCAAGAATATTTGAACATTTTTTCATGATTCTTTAACAAGACTTAAAAGGGATTGAGAGGGTGGGTTCAGCACCAGATCATAGCACGCTCTACACCTGACAGCACAGAGGCTGCTCTGGACACTGAGCAGGGACAGAGCAGTCCCCTCCTCAAGTGCTGTGTGTGCTCTTGGGCACCACAGCATAAGGAAGCTGTCCAAAGGAGGACAGAGAGGATGGTGCCACAGCACCAAGCCTGACTGAGTTCAAGAAGCATTTGGTCGATATTCTCAGGCACATGGTGTGACTCTTGGGGCTGTTTCTGTACAGCAGGGTCAAGAGTTGCACTTGATGATGCCTGGGGGTCACTTCCAACCCAGGCTATTCTATGAATCTAATTTAACTGAAACACGAGTCAGGAGTAACAGTTGTCAGCTTGCAAGCACACTGCTCTTCACTAATCACAGATTTTTTTCACAGAGGCTTTTGGAAGAGTGGGCTACAGAATAAGTTTCAAGTAATTTGTGTGCTGCTAATACATTTTAGTAAAATCAGGTATCTCTTTGCCAGCTTTATCACATAATCTTCCCTTTTGCTCTCAGAAATGCCTTAGAAGTTTTTCTCAATTGGTGGCACCTTTTTGTAAGTGGAGCTTATGTTTTTCAGCAATATTGATAGACTGCTTATTATCACTTTCTAGTTCCTTGCTCAGTTAAAACTCATGGACTACAGCTTGCTGGTTGGAATTCATGATGTTGAAAGAGCTGAACAGGAAGAAATAGAGTGTGAAGAGAATGATGGAGAAGAGGAAGGTGAAAGTGATGGGACCCACCCTATTGGAACCCCTCCAGACAGTCCAGGAAATACATTGAACAGCTCACTACCTTTGGCTCCAGGGGAATTTGATCCAGCTATTGATGTTTATGGAATAAAATCCCATGAAAGTAAGCAGTAAGAAATATTTTTGTGTTAAGGTGGTTTGATTCTTGCATCAGAATTCTAAAGTCCTCACAACCATGTAAAGGCAAATGTATACTGCAAAACAGAAGTTCACTGTGTGGAAAAGGAAATTTGCTCTTTGGTGGCAGCAGAAAGGAGATGATTTCTATAACACTTAGCTATTCTGGTTCACCAGTTCTTCAGCAGTTAATTCATGGGTTTGTCATCCCTCTCAGGAGGTCTAGTAACCATAGTTGGTCTTTTCTGGCAGATAACACTGTTAAACACAGTCTAAAAAGAATGAGAAAAGCAGTGTTCCAAGTTACATTTCATTTCTTTGGTTGCTTTTTGAAAATTTGTGCAGTCATACACAATTTCTGTGTTTCAGCTAAGAAAGTCATCATAAGGAGTGTGTAAGAAGCCTGAAACTGAGTTCAATGTTAGTGTGTAAAATTAAGTATAACTGGGTACCTGTGGCTGTTCAATACAGGAAAGTTACCTTTTCTTTTTATTTATAAGCATTGACATGGATAAATGCATGGTTTTATTAATAAAGAAAATATGATCTTAAGCTGCACCAGGGGAAGTTTAGGTTAGATGTCAGGAAAAAATTCTTCACTGAAAGCATGATTGGGCACTGGAATCGTCTGCCCAGGGACATGGTGGAGTCACCATCCCTGGACATCTTTAAAAAAAGACTGGACATGGCACTCAGTGCCATGTTTTAGTTGATGAGGAGGTGTTAGGTCATAGGTTGGACTGGATGATCTCAAAGGTCTTTTCCAGCCTAGTTCATTCTGTAATTCTCTTTGTTGACACAGAAGCATTGCCTTTCATATAAAACTTCATTGTTTTTCCACAAAGATGAAATCCACATTACCTTAACTGAGCAATAATTCCTATTTCTGTACACTAGTTTTTTATTTTACAGTAATTTAGGGGGTTTTGCATTATATATGGGTGCAGTTAAACTCTGAATTAAGGACAGCTTGAGCTTGTGATTTTTACACATCTTGATTATGACTGACATTGACTTGTCTTAGCTGCAGATTGTACCAACTCTCCTTTGTTAGAAGGAGAACTTGTTGTTAAGATGTTTCAGAAGTCCTTCTTACTGCCCTGTTTGCTGTTGACAGATGCTCCCAGGAAGGAGGTGTACTTCATGGCCATTATTGACATTCTTACTCATTATGATGCAAAAAAGAAAGCTGCCCATGCTGCAAAGACGGTAAAGCATGGGGTAAGTATCTGGGCTGGTTTCTTCCTCTTACACCTTATATCCATGGGTTTTTGTTTAGTGCCCTGATACTGGACAGTTCCGTAAAGCTAGGGAAAAGGGGAATAAATCAGAAATTTTTCAAGTTTTTTCAAGTTTTTTCAAGTTTAATGTGCAATAAAAATGTACAGAGTAACTGCTACACATTGCATGCTGAGAGTGGAACTCCTTTTTCAGCTGTGTGCACAGCTTTCTCACCCACAAAGAACTCTAGGGAGATGCTTTTTAAGACTTTGTCCTAAATTTGTGAGATGCACCTTATTCTTGCAAACAAAGCTGTTCACCACTCTATGAAAGCTGTCATGAATCTAATTTCAGATGCAGGGCCCTAATGATGGTTTCATTGTTTGGTACAGCTGCTGAAAGCTAGTTCTTCAGCATATAATGTGGCTCACTCTAGAAGACTTCTTCAGAAAAAAAAGTACAATTTACAAAATCAGGCATAAAAATATCGTTTATGTATTAAATACTCAGAGGCTGTTCAGTGAAGGCTTCTGCTTGGCTACCATTATTTAATTCTGACTGAAATTGCTGCTTAGCAGCAGACACCAAAGAACCGTGGTGGAACAGCCCAGTCTTCCAGATTGATGATTTATGTCTACTATTATCACTCCTGTGGTGATTTAAAATTCAAATTTCATAAACTTCTTCAAAAGAGCATATTCATTCATGAGGCTTAAATAAATCCCTCCTGTGTCTAAGTATCTAAAGGGTCAGGTCATTGTGAAAAAATTTAGGCAAAGAGCTCTGGGCTTTTTAGTTACAGTAGAGAATTATATGACCTGCAAAGGCCTGTAGGAGGTATTTTTTTGTCTCTCTAAAGCAATGCTCTCATTACTCTCTGCTTTCTGAGCAGCTGAAAGTTGATGCAGACCATATGCAGCCATTATCTGGCAATTATTACTGAACTTTGAAAGTAGCAGACTTTAAAAACTCACACTTCTGGCTTAAATAACAGATATAAATATGTTGTGAATAACAACTATGATTATTGAAGCTGATTGTGATTAGAACGTACTACAGAACATTACTTTCATGCATTCATTTTGTTTATTTCTCTGTCTCCATCCTGAGCCACGTGACACTGAAATTCATTCATTAATTGCATGCATGCAACTTGCCTCTTTTCTAAAACAGGAAAAATACAAATAAGAATGTGGGTAAAGCTCTGAAAAACTCAAGTAAAAATATGAATGAAATAATGACTTCATTGAAATAACAATTGTATGGCTTATTCAGTGAGTTCCAGATTTTAATGCATAAACATTGAAAAAGTGTTACTCTTACTATGTATTTCAAAGCAGGCTATGTAGCATTCAGATAATACCTGTTACACAACTGTTGACTTGCCAGATGTAAGTATGGCAACTCAGTCTTCTCTGTATGAAGGCATTGCTGCTCTAGAGATCAGAATCTGCTGGTCAATCAGTGGGTAGCATGGCTAATGTGCTGTAAAAATTCATATAGAAGACTGAAGTACAATGAAAGTAAAGAGAAGCATGGAAAGTAAAATGATTTTTTTTTCAGAAATGGAAGATAACTGTCACAGGGGTGAGTAATGATTATCAGTGTCCTCCTGTGAAGCCTATAAAGGCACCAGTAAGATTCTGCTTGAGGGCCACAATTTACAGTTTGTGTTTCTAGTCTCTGGTTCTGAAAACTGCACATGAAATTTATTAAAATCCTCAATGACAAAAGCATCAAATAAAACACTGGTTCTTTCTTCTCTTGTCCCAATTCTCCATATAGGCTGGTGCAGAAATTTCAACTGTTAATCCAGAACAGTATTCAAAGCGCTTCTTGGACTTTATTGCCAACATCTTGACGTAACCTATCATGTTACATAGGACAGACACGAGACCTGGGGACAGCAGCAGTGGCTACAAGTGTAGGGAAAAAAAGGAACTCAGAGAAGCACTCATCTTACAGAAAGCAACCCCTTTGTTTACATCTGCTGGCAAAGATGACTGAAGTGGGGTGGAGTACTTGCTTTAACAGCTGCCTGATATTCCCAGCATAGTTCTAGCTATTTCTGACTCTTTTGTGCGTGCAAAAAAAAAAAAAAAATTAAAATAATTTAAGTAAATAAAACAGCTTACTCAGAGTGCACTGTGACAGTAATACTCTGATGCTACCAGCTGACATGGAATAAATGAGCAAAGAGGTGTGGGGTGGGGGTGGGGAAGAGTAAATGCATGTTAAATCTACGATATTGATATCAAATTGTAAACTGTGGATCAGTTTATATTTTGAGAAAAGATGCGTGACAGTATTCTTGATGATGATGATGATGGCGATAATAATGAAGACCTTACTGCGAATGTTACACTTACACCCTGCACACTGGCACTCCTTAAAAACACAGCTGCAACAGCCCTTGGTGCCGGAGGCTTTTCCCATTTGGTTCCTAGCAGTTGGGTTTTTTCCTTTTCTTTCCTCCCTCTCCCTTTGTCTTCTTCTTCAGCACATTGTGTCAGGAAGTTCAGCCTCTCAGACATCTGAGAGCTGGCATCTCTTACCTTACTAAGAGCTAACATAATTCATGCTATGTGTACATTTTTGCTATAGTAAACTTATGTTAAGGGAAAACTTTGCTTATTTCTCTTTGTTACCTGAAGTTTTCATTTGTTTTATATTCTTGCAATATAGAAACTAATAATGTTACAAGTGTAAAAGTAGCTTGTCTGAAGAAGCGCATAGTTTTGGGCAATAGCTCCATCTTCTACCCATCGTGAAAGATGTGCACACTGATAGAAATTCTATTCCCTTGTAATTTACTGGGAATTTGAAGTTTAAATGCTTATGTTGTACTGTCGAAATAGCAGTATTTTATTATAGATTATCCCTTGAAAAATAAACCCTGAATTTTACTGTTTACATTATTAGGAAAGCAGGGATATTTCTGAATTTCAGAGCCGTGTACAATATAAGACTTTTGAGTTTACATGTAAAGTTATTTTGCAGTACAAATGAAGTAATGTTTGTCATCTTCCAAGAGGTAATATGCAGTAGTGTACTAAAGTGAATGTCTCGCTCACCTCCATGAGAGACTCTTTTACAATAAAATGCAAAAGGATATTTTGGAGGGATTTTTCCCAAGGTTGTCTTTCAGCATCAAAATGACCTGTCCTACCATTTACTCAATTTTGATTGTATAGTACATTGCCTGAAACTGTGCTGATCGTGTTTAACTTGTTTAAAATTTTTAAACAACATTGTATTCCTTCTCCTCTTGTATTTTTCCCTGAAAGACTCCATGCTTGAAAGAGACAAATTTACATATGCTTAAAAGTTTATCTACTTATACACTGTGCTAAAGCTGTGCCTTTAAAATTTCTTTATTGAAATTGTTAGATTTTGTAGGCAACATAGGAGAAGTCAAACCTCCCTCTCATCATTTCTAACTGGGATCAGGAGTGCCAGCATGCCTTCTCCATAACCAGTGTCAGTGCTGCTCAGCCTGCAACTGTGCATAACCTGTATTGTGGTTCACTTCAGAGGAGCCCCTACAACAGCAGCCCCTTAATTACACTTCCAGTGGCCAAAGGCAATAGTATCCCTGTTGCTGTGTACTAATTTTTCTTCCTTTTCCCAACCTTTCCCACAGGGTTTTTTGTTATGTTTGACTCAGTGATGTCTGCAGCACTGTAATGTATGTGTATACTTTTGTATTGTATGTATTTAAATAAGTTGGTACTGTGGCTTGATTTTTTTTCTTTTTTTGTCCTCTCCCTAAACACCCTGGTTGTCTACGTTCTCACCCAAGTTTCGTTTTCTGAAGCTTCTGAAGGTATGAGGCCACAGGGAGACCCTGGAGTCAAAATAAGGTACTCAGAGTACATATTTAATTGCGGCCAACGAGTGTACATTTTAGACCATTTTAGACATTTACAGCAAAGCATTCTTTTTGTCTGTGTAGCATTTTTGTCACTCACTCTTGTTGATAAACTGTTTATTTGGACAGGGCAAGGAAGACTCATTATTGTGTATGTTAGTGCTTAGATTACACTCCAAACATGAGCAAGGCTTTATAAAATAAAGCACTTTGATGACTCACTAGGTAAATCCTTTGTTCTTGTCTTTCACCTGTGGTTTTGATTGCTTACAGATGAATTTATGGATGTTAAATGCCTGTATCACAAAGGAAAATAAGACAAAATTTAAACTTGAGATTTTTCAGCAGATTTTAACATGCTTCTTCCATGCTTACTTTAAGGGGCTTGAAACATTTCGTCTCTGGGGTTTTGGGCTGAGACTGGCTCAGAGAGCGAATACTGAGGTTTGTGATTGGCAAATCTGTGGACTAAATCCTAGTATTAATAACAAAGCAGCAAGATCATCCACAATAGTTAATTGATAGAAGGATTGGCAGAACTTTGCTAGCTGTGATCTTATGCTAAACCAATTATTTTAAAAGTATTTGGGAATAAGTCCAGACTTTCATGGGAAGGAGGGAGGGATTTCTGTTCTAGAATTTCAAGACTTTGATTGTCAGGGCTTTCAGTGTATGATACAGCCTGTGCTACACATTGTGGGCAAATGGCAGAAAAGTGTCTTTTTGTCTTTGTTCTGATGTAACTTTTAATTCTTCTAATACATTTGTCACTTTCTGGTTTTTTCAGTTTATTGCACAGATGTAGCAAAACAATGTTTTCAGCGGTATCATGTGTAAAATACATGACTGAATTAATGATAAAGTAGATATACCCCAAAGACAAGGTGGCTGAGGAGCTATTCTGTTAAAAGTAGGTGAGATGATAGAGACTGGAGAGATTCAGCTTCTTAATTACTCATTTAATGATGTCTCTAGTAATGTAAGGTTGCACTTCAGACAGCTGCTCCAGCTGCTGAGAGTTTAGTGTGAACATAGTGCTCAAGGAATGCTGCTCAAATTACGTGGACCATTAGCCACGGTGGGCAGCAAGCAGCTGCAACACCCTGTCTTTAGCAGGAGTGTGTACATGGCAATGTGTAAGAAAAGGTTCTCTTTCCTGAAGGCAGTGATGATATTCCATGTAGGAGATCCAGCTGGCTTGTCAATGCAAGGACTGCAATAAAATAAATAACTAAATCAAAAATTCTTTGAAACCATAATTTTCTATGTCAACTGTATAACCCAAACGTATCATCTGAATTTGCAGCTCTCCCTCCCTTGTGCACACTTCTTTTCCAAAGTAATACTAGTGAGCAAGTCCCTGCATCGAGTGGGACCATTGCATTCTGGTGCAAAGCCTGCCTTTATCCGGTGTCTGCTCTCTGTATGTGCTGCCCATTTGGTTTCTCTCAAACTCATATTTAATGGGGGGGAAAATACAAAAATATAGAGCAATTAACTTAAAGGAGAAATCTGTTTCATCTCTGTCTGTCCTGATTTCTCTATGGCAGGAACTGTTTCTGGCAATCAGCATATCCCTTATTATGCCAAGTGACAAAGGCCTTGTGTGTGAGATGAAATCATTAACAATTGCTTTATTAAAACTGTTAAAAAACAGGTCTGGAGAGGATTTGAAGAGGTAATTATAGTCTGTCCCAGAGCAATTCAGCTGTAAATCAACATTGGTGAAAATAGGGTTAATCTTTTCCAGGGAGCTACTTCCATGTCTTCCCTGTGCTATCTCTTCCCATGCCTCACTAGCTCTATCATTACAAAGATTTTTTTTCTCAAATCTTACCTGACTACATTACTATGCTTTAAGCTCATTAATATTTGTTCTATCTACAGTGGACTCTAAGAACAGTTTATTCTCTTCCTCTTCCAGTTTCTCTTAATGTGATCCTGCCTCTATGTACTGAACAATGTAAATATTAGCTTTTGCCCATTTTAAATTGAATATTCCCTCTCGTATTTAACAAAATTATCAAAATGGTTTGAGCAAGGCAGAATGGCCTATTCCATTTTCTGTAATGTCTAATTTAAAAAAAAGTTAAAATGGTGCTTCTTGAATTTCTGTTTTGAGAATTTCATAGCCTTTCATTTACCATCTACTAAAAAAAATTGTTGTAATTGCTGTTTGCACAAAGTGCAGTTTCAAAATGAGCACAGCTAATCCTTGGCTGTAGTTGTTGCTATAACTGCAATAAAATACTGTTTTTCTCTTTTCCCAAAGTAAACAATATCATGATCTTAGCTTTTCTCATCCAATTCCCTTTTCACAGCTTCCTGTCTCATCTCTGTTAGTTATAATCAAATAAAATAACTATTTGGCCATAAGTATTAAGATACAAAAAATACTTCTTGCAAGGTGGCATAAATTCATTCTTACCCAGTACTCTGAGTATTTGTAGGCATTTTAGTTATTGCCCAATATGCTTTGAGTTCATAAAAAGCTTCTACTTTGTTCCAACTCCATCTGATTCATTCATAGTGACTCATTTTATTTAGCAATGTGTGTCCTATTGGAATAAATGGTGTTTGTGTAAGAACCTTGTGTGTTGAAGAAGTTTAGCACTTCCACACAAGCCTGGAAGGTAATTTAACTCATTACATTTCTGGTATTGCCCAAGGCCAAAGCACTTTATTTTCTTTTCCGTTTTATGTATTTTTAAGTGGATGCATAAAGCTATTTTGTTACAAGAATATCTCAGTCACTCTAATGTTTAGAATGCATATGTTGTACCAAGGCAGGGAGAAGGGCTAGCTGCAGTGGCTGGGCTGACAACAATTCAAGTTTGTCTCCCATCACCTGAGGATAACAGGGTCGTGTTTGATTCTGTTTAAGAGGAAGTCCTGTGTTCCTGAGATGTGCCTGTTTATCCCAGCACCTTGGATTCGAGTGATACAAAAGGATCCTTTCTGCCAAATAGGTCTGATTAATTAGTGCCTACTTCAACCAGGCATGTAATGCTAAATTGAACTTTACACTCTGGGTCAGGTCCCTGCTTCTCTGACGCTGTGGAATTGCATAACAAAACCAAGTAAGTCTTAGACAGAAATTTATTTATACATCAGCTGCACCAAAGACTTTGCATTTAAGATGTTAAAATATCAAATTGTACTGTGCAATGATGATCGTCTCTTCATAGGGTAGAATGGAAAGAATCTGCTTTTAGTTAAGCAGTGATGTGCATGCTCACCTGCTTAGTACTGCTTCAATCAGCAAAGATCTGTGTGGAGGGGAATTGCAGTGTTTGATCTGATTACACTGTGAAGTGCTCTGGAGCAGAAGTTTGCAAGTTGTGTTTTCCATGCCACAGGCTGCAGCATCTCTGTGCTGGGCTGCTCTTTCACCCCAGGATGCAGGAGAGTGGGGTGGCACTGATTCAGTTGAAGGAGAGAAAGCTGAGTACGTTTGTGGCCTTGAAACTGGACCCAGCAGTGCAATGGTGCTTTTGGAGATCCTGGTCTGGAGGGAGAAAAACGTGTTTTCTGTACAACACAGTGGCTGGTCACAGCCAGCACAGCTTCATGAGAGGAAAGTCCTGCTCATCAAACCTGATTTCCTTTTGTGACAAAGTAATCCAACTGGCTGATCAAGGGGAGCCAGTTGGTGTAATGAGATTTTTGGATTTCAGTAAAGCTTTCAATGCCATCTCTCAGAGTCCTTCTGCACAAGATGTCCAGCTCACAGCTGGATAAACACATCATGTGATGGGTGAGCAGCTGGCTCGTGAGTCAGGCACAAAGGGTTACAGTGAATGGAGTGACATCAGACTGGTGACCTGTCACTAGTGGGGTTCCACAGATTCCAGTAACAAGGGTTGAGGGTAAGAGGAGAGCACAAACTAAAAAACCTTTTCTGAAGTGGTAAGGAAGAGACAGTACTGAGGCTAGCAGAGCAATAAAGCTGGGAATAAGGAACAAAATACAAAGAAGCAGCACTGGGTTTGGCATTGTCTGCTTCTGCTCTGGGGTCAGGGAGGACAGTCCTTTATGGGAGCAGAGAAAAATCTCAGACCATAAAGATTATGATGCAAAAGGAAAGGCATAAATTACTATGTTGACAACACCATAAAAGCATTTTACAATAATTACCTTCTCACCCGAAATAATGAGGACGGTGCTATGGTGTAAGATTGGAAGAAGAGCAGTAGAGCGAATCAGAGAGAGCTGATCAGCCTAGAGAGCAGATGATAGCAACCCTAAAAGAAATCCTAGACCCACAGCATATTTAAGAGCAATGGAGTAAAAGGTACAAGGAGATACCCCTGTAAAACGTAATTAAACTGCTGGACTTGGGTCATATGATAGTATGCTGATAAAGAAAACACTGAGCAGGAAGATGGTTACATGGAATATTTCCATCATCAAAATAAGCTTTCTGTCACCCAAACCAGTCTGTAGAAAAGCTTTGTTTGGATGGGATGTTCTTTGGACACAAACCTTTCCTTGTGCCCTGTGTAGCCTGAATCTCCCAGCCTTTTAACTCAGCCTCTTCATCAGACCCAGTCCCCACAAACCCTTTGTGGCTTTGTTCGGAGTACTGAGTTGTCTGGCCTAACAAAATTGTTTTCATGGGTATGTTTGGGTAAGGGAGAGCTGATAGAGGAGAGGAACAGTGTCTTCAGATGAGAAGAAAAGACTTCTTTTGGGTTTGAATAGACTGTCATTCTCTTAAGGTCCACTGGGAAGCAGCTCTTCCTTTTCAAGTATTGGGAGTTAGCTTTGGACGCTCAGTTCAGCCTTTAAGTTAGCACACAGGGCTCTGACTTGCCTGCTTGGGGAAGGTGCATCATGTGTATCATCAATTCATTGGATGATGCTGCAGAGGAAGAGCAGATCACAGCTCATACCCTAGAAGTCACCTAGTCTGATATATGCATAGCAGTTGAAGGCTCATGCTTTAAATGTATGGTTATTCTGAAAAATTAGAATACAACTGTTTTAAATAAAAAATGCTTTCCCAAAATGGGGTTCTGTTCTTAAAAACATACAGAGAAGAGCTGCTGTCATATATTTTCTTGTGCTGGTGAACAGGGCTCATTATCCAGACCCTTTCCAAAGGCAAAGTGCCCTACATGACCACTGAGCACGTTTACATTTATTGCCAAGATTATTACTGAAACAGCATTTGTTGGATTCTTGACAAACATGGCTTCACAGAAGAGAAAGAATTTATAGAGCTGTTGTTACTAGTCAAATTCCATTACATGCTAAAACTAAAAAAAAAAAGCTTTTTCAAACAGGCAAGGAACAAAGCAGGTTGCACCCTAGTAAGGACGAGTATACATCTGTAATTTAGAGCAGGAGTGGGGGAAACATTGCACAGTGAACCGTGGCTGACCACAGATACCCAGAAGGTGAAGGCTGAAGATGATCTTCAAACAGCCAAGCTTTATGCTGCTAAATGCTTTATAGATCAAAATTATCAGCCTGAATTAATCCATGCTTTATAGGCAGACAGTGTGAAAAATGCAGCTGGGACATAATAGGATCAGAGCAACTGAAGTCAGGGAGTAAATGAGTTGCACAAGCTGTGAGTAGAACAGAAACCCTGCTGTGACCCTGCTCAGAGAGAATTGTGCTTGCTGGACCTCGTGGGCACCAGGGCAGGTGTAGCTTTTGCAAGGCAGCCACAGCCCACATAAATACAGAGGCTGTGTCTGGGAGAGAGGAGTGGTTGGAAAGAATGTCCGTGTACTCACACACGTGCGGCGTTTCCAAGCATGCATTTTGTCATTAGGTAGGGCAACTAAAGAAGGGAGAGTTAAGGGGCTTGCCAAGCTCCTAGAAACAATGTCATGGCCAAGCATAACCAGAGGGGTGCATTTCACAGTTTCTCCTGAAGATAAAAGGTGGAAAAGTTCAGATAGTTCAAAGAGACCAGGCAAGGGTCACATACGAACATATTTCCAGACCTTTTCAGGATTTTTTGACCAATGATTGGGTTTAGGTCTTTTCGTATAATACAGATATTGCTATGAAGTCTCAGCTAGGAAATTAGTTTTGTATGTTAACAGCCAAACTGTTTCTAATTGTAACTGTTGCTTTTTGCTAAACAAAGTAATTTCAAACAGACCTCCTATGTGGCTTAATGTGGTTTTTAAGCAAGCTGCTTGCAAAAACTTCTTTAGCCCCTTCTTGTTTATTCCACAAATCAAAATGTTGCCTTCCAGACTAATTCACAGCCTGGAGTGCACTGCTCTGGTTTTTAATCAGAATAATAGAAAATGATCTCATCAACTTCCTTTGCACTGCCCCCTGTGCAGTCACAATCAGGTCTGGCTTTAGCTATGAGTTTCCTATAGCAAAGATTTACCATGGTAAAAAGCAAGTTGTACTATTTCTGAAGTTCACTCTGTCAAGCACATGTTATTCCTTCAAACCATTATTCACTTTGGAACCCGTTCAACACATCAAAAGAAATCCAGAGGCATTTGAAATATTTTCTAACTTACAAATAACTTGAGTTGGAAATTATAACTTGATCCAAAGCCCAGGAAAGTCTCCATCTAAATTCAATAGTTATTGAACCAGGTTCTTCAAGCATAACCTTTTCATCATCCATGACTCACACAAATTAGTCCCTGTGAAACTTAAAGGTGTTTCTGTTTTAACTGTGCCAGCATAAACTCGTATTTCCAGTCTTTCTTACCATGGATCTAGATAGATCTTGGTAAAAGTACTTATGTTGTTAGCCCATATCCCAGTATTTCCTTACGATGCTTGTTGAAGTTTTTCTGCTTTGTGCCAGTATAAGAGGTATGATGGTTCTTGTACTAAAAGCTTTACAGCATAACTGCAGCTTTAAAAGGAGAGTCAAACTTCTCACCAAAAGGTTTACTGAGTATAACTATATTAAGGATAATGACTTAGCAAGACAGATGTTTGAGCAGACCTTCTCCTGAACAGATCTTCTGTCCCGTTTGCCTAATGCTCTTGTAGTACTTAACAGCCAGCTCAAACATCCTTTCAACTGTCAAATAAATTCCCACAGACCAGATGAGAGCAGAACAAATCCAGCTCCAGCACACACACAGAGTATGTGCTCGTTTTCCTACAGTGTAATTAGTACCATGCAGCTTCTCTGTGCAACAGGAGAACTCTCTGCCCTAACCAAGGGAAGGGAAAGCAAACTCACACTGTCTGTGTTAGACCTTCTCAATTCCAAGAGATACTTAAATACATAATTTAAAACACAAGCATGACCATTTCAACTCTAAGTTGACTGAAATGGTGTAGTAAGATGATGCTCTTCAGCTTCATTTGCTGCAAAACCTTCCATGAGGAGTAAGACATGACAGAAGCTTGGTTTACAGCCAGACACAAAAGCTTTAATGAAATAAAAACATGGAGGCAATATTTATTTCACAAATATATAATATGAACTGATTTTTCTCAAAACCTTTTCAATACTACTCATTCTTGATTGAGAAAGAAATACCACAAAATCAACTCAAAATAGTTTTATTGGAAAAAAAAACATTGAAGAGCAATTTAAGTCCTAACAATCCACATGTTAGTTTGCACCACTGAAGAGCCTATTCCTTTGATAAGTATCTTGTCTGTGATGTAGACCTTTGTCAAAGTACTTCTCCTCCAAGTTCCAATACAGCAAAATATGGAAAAACCTGCCCAGATGTTCTGCTGTCTTTCCATCTGTCTTGCTCTGGTAAAGATGGAAAGAGTACCAGCAGACTAATAATTACAGTTACATTTATGAAAATAAATTGGAACAAGAGTCTCAACAATTGTAAGCATCAAACTGTTTCACTCACCAAGTTTCATCATGCAAATGAAGAAAGAAGGTGGGAGGGGAGCAGAAGAGAAATGAAGGGTGACAGCTGTTAATGTACTTGGATGTCACACACCAGTGGATGTTGTTAAAGAGCAGAATGGTGTCAATTCCCATTTTTGCAGCTATGGCACACCCCTTTATTCATGCAACACATGATACACAATTATCCAGCAGAGGTCACAGAAGTCAGCTATCCCTTTCATCTCGTTCACATCAATTAGAAAAGTATGCCAAGGTTCATTGCGATTGATTTTTAATTTTTTTTTTACTTTTTATGGCAGTTAAGGGACTGCTCCTTGACTCCAGAAGTTCATAGCCAAATATCATGTCCTCGGGGTGAGGGTGGAGGCTGCAAACAGAAAGAAATATGCAGCTGTTCTGGTAAAAAAGTGAAAAAAATAGATACCTTTGGTGTATGTGCCAAGGAAAGGTTATTAAAGATACCCTGGAAGTCACTGTAGAGAGAAGCAATAAGGCCAAAGAAAAAGGATGTTCATGGCCTGACTTGATTTTAAGGCAGCAATTTCACCACCCACAATCAGCTGTTTGTAGGGTAGAAGCACCAATTGTGCTTGTTCTGGGACAGCTACCAGCTATTGTGCCCGAAAAATCCATCTGCAGCAACGGTATTAGCTGTGAGTGCATATTTCCCAACGTGGTGGCATTCCTTCTGCCCTCTGGCTTTTGTTTGGGCTTTAACCCTGTGACCAGTGCAAATCTGTCTGCACCAATGCAGCACACAGGAGCAGCTGGAAGCTGTTGTGCAGCAGGAAAACTGTGGCATGTTTGCTGTGACAGAAGTGTGATGGGATGGCTCACAACTGAAGAGCTGCAGTGGATGGGTATAAGCTCTTCAGGATGGATATGCAAGGAAGGAGAGAAGGTGGGGAAGCCCTGTACATTTGGGGCAGTTTTGATTGTCTGGAGTTTAATGATGATACCAGTGGGATTGAATCTTTATGGCTGAGAACCTGGCAGATACCATGATGGGAGTCTGTCACAGACCTCCCAACCAGGATGAAGAGGCAGATGAAAATTTCCTTAAGCAACTGGGAGAAGTCCTGCAATTGCTAGTCATGGTTCTCCTGGGGTACTTCTACTTAAAATGTGGGAGTTGCTCTCTATTCCCAAGTAACAGGACAAGAAGGTGGAGCAAGGGAGATTTAAGTATTGGCTAATAGGAAGAGAATCTTCACCAAGAGTGTTATCAAGCACTGGAACGGGCTGCCCAGTGGTGGAGTCCTGTTACAACCCCCTACAGGAGTGAGGGCAACCCAGGTTCTTGTTATTAGATCCCGTGGGGCAGGTTAGAGCGGAACAGCTCGGTGTTGGTGTTGGTGAGCACACATATGTAGGGTTTGTTGTAGAAGAGTTTGGTTGCAAAGGAAAGCAGGTATGGAGCCATTCTGGTTAATATTAACTGCAGTAATAGAACAACATAAAAGCATTGCAATATGAAAGTACAACAACATCATCCAAGGACATGCACAAGGGAAAAGAAAGAGAGAAGACAAGAGTATAAAGCACAAAATAAAAAAAGAGAAAGAGAAGGGAGCAGAGTGAAGATCTCACCACCCGCAGGCCCTGCAACAAGATTTGGCTGCTTGTAGTCTTGGTCACAGACTGGATCCATCAGGTGCAGGAGGAAGTCCCCAGGAAGTGGTGGGGGAAAATCTCTGGGCACACCATCTATTGGGTTTATATCCACCCAGGAACACCCAGGGACCTCCCCGGAGGCAGGGAGAGTGATGCAGTAGTGTTGATCATGGGACACTTGGGAGCCCTTGACACTTTCTAAGACAGCACAGCTGCCCATCACATCAGCCAGTTGGGTCGATTATGGCCCATCGGCAGAGACAGCAGCCTCAGGCCACAGCCAGTGTCCGTACTTGCCCGGGGAGGAAGGGGTGGCCTCACAACCCTGTGTTCGTGCTGGGGAGGACAATTTAGCGTGATGAGAGGCACATCCATCTCCACAGGATCCTCTCCTTTCTCACTCACAGCCCCTCATTCTTTAACTGTGCCTTATCAGATCAGAGGTTCAGCCATTACACACCCAAAAGCTCACCTCTATCTGAGCAAAGCGCCCTTGCACACTCCACAAATGGAGGAATGTTTTGAGCCATTATCCCTTAACAGTTCAGTTTTTCACAACTCCCATCCCTAGAGGTATTTAAATGACGGTAGAGGTGGCGCTTAGAGATGGCTTAGTGGTGGACTTAGCAGTGCTGGGTTAATGGTTGGACTCAGTGATATAAAAGATCTTTTCCAACCTAAACAATTCTATCATTAGATGATTTTCTTTTTT
>VZRH01002836.1:212774-225683 GCA_013397555.1 Urocynchramus pylzowi | reverse complement strand
TTGGTTTGGTTTTTGTTTTTGTTTTCTGGCCTTACCCAGCCCTCTTAAAGGAACAACAAACCTAAGACAAGGCTGAAGTCTCCCTGATTGTCAGAAGGCACTGACCAGCCCTACAGCAATCTGTGCTGGACTGCCTTAGCCCAGGTTTTCCCAAACAAGGCCACTTTTCCAGCTACTTGTCATTTGGAAATGAAATGCATTTCCTGAAGTTTTGTCCAGGTCAACTGTGATAGGGCCTGGGCTGATGGCTTTAATCTAAAGAGAGGACATTTTGATTAGGAGTAAAAAATATTTTTTTTACAATGAGGGAGGTGAACATGCCATCTATAGAAAGTGAGGGTGCCCCGTCCCTGGAAATGTTCAAAGCCAGGCCAGAGGGGATCTGAGCAGCCTGGTCTAGTGAAAGGTGACCCTGCCCATGACAGCAGGGTTGGACTGGCTGGTCTTCAAAGGTCTCTCCCAAGCCAAGC
Organism: Urocynchramus pylzowi; assembly: GCA_013397555.1. NCBI lineage: Eukaryota > Metazoa > Chordata > Aves > Passeriformes > Fringillidae > Urocynchramus > Urocynchramus pylzowi. The sequence goes on along the minus strand of VZRH01002836.1, from coordinate 225,213 downwards.
CAAGTGATTCTGGCTGCACATTCACACACCATAGGTCTGACACTGCCTGGAAGCTTCAGATCTGCCATTGACAGCCTGCACAACCGATTCACACATTCACAGTCAGCCCAAAATACTTCCCGAGTGCTAAATTTATTGCACGTTTACAGTGAATCCAACACTTCCCAGAAGCTTCAGGCTCACTGCACAGGCTGAGCAGAGTAGAAGTGCAGCAGTTTCTGTCTGGAGCCCCCCAGCACGCAGGGGATTGGGGTGGCAGGGCAGCCTTCACTCCGTGGATTAAATGAACACAGCACAGCTGCTGCACGGCTGATGGTGCCGGGCCTGAGAGACACAAGGACACTAGTGGGAAAAAACCTGTTCCACAGTGAAATATGGAGCAAATCCAAGAAGAACTCCTCCCTCCACTCCTCTAAATGCTGTACAGGAAGGTGCATCGACTGAAATCACTTGCCACTTGCAGCTGCAGTTGGACTTCAAGCAGCAAGGAATCATAGACTCTGCTGGGTTGGAAGGGACCCATCAGGACCATCGAGTCCAGCTCCTGGCTCTGCACAGAACCACCCCAAGAGTCACCCCTTGTGCCAGAGAGTATTGTCCAAGTGCTTCTTGAACTCTGTCAGGCTTGGTGCTGTGACCCTTCCCTGGGGACCCTGTTCTAGTGTCCAGCCACCCTCCAGTGGAAGAACCTTTTCCTTCTATCCAGCCTGAACTTCCCCTGACACACCTTCATGTCATTAATCCATGAGTTAAAGTTCACTGACCTGCATCATGCTCCTGTTGGTATTTTGGCTGCCTTTCCAGGGGAAAGATTCCTGCTGGCTGGCATGAAACCATCAACATTATGTACAGTTGTTTAATTGTAGGTGTTTCTTCCACTTGTTTATCCAGAATTAGATACTACCATTATAAAAACAATTATCTAAGGACTTCTATATTAATATAATTGCCTTGTTAATGTAACATTTATTATTGTAACTAGTGGGAATGGGACATCAGCAAACAATTGAAGTTTTGACATTTGTTATTATCCATGCAAGAAGTTCACCATACAAGATTAACCTTCTTCAATTACTAAAACTACCTCTCAGCTTTCCACTTCTGCAGTTACACAAAATCCATTTTGAAGGTGTACTCTTAAGAGTATCATGATAAATGGAGCACGTTAGTAAAGCAGCTTACAATTTCAGTTTAAAAGAAATACAAATAAAGCAAGGAGTTTCTTTGCATAACAGGGGCTGAAATTCCTAACATCTGGAAAATGAAAAGACTCAATCATTAGGCTACAAACTCTCAGCAATTACTGAGTCTATCTAGATATGCAATACTGTGCTGCATTTCTAAAGCTTCAGTGTAGTAGTTTATCAAACATGCTCTTTCCCCTCTTTGCACATAAAACAGTATATTTCAATAGTATATGGATTGATGATACCTCAATTATTTTAGAAAAGGTATGTTTCAATGTATCACTTGCAATAGTAAGTAGATTTTGAAGCTGTCTGGCAATTACTTTTCTTAAAGCCTTGGTTTTGTGAAAATTGATCAAAACTGGTATAAAAGCTGAACTATGACCCGAGATTGCACTGCTTGTCCTGTAAGAAAATAATTTCCAATCTACATCATCTAAAGTAATGCCTTTCGGCCTACCATGGTGTTTCATTTTTTTTCTCAGAATTTCTGTTATTGGAGGAAAATAGAATACAGAGGCAAAAATGTTTTCATTGACTCCCACAAGTCTTTTATTAGACTCAAGAGGCAAAGAAAACATGTAACACCTGGAAGTCTGATGGTAAGAGGAAACAGGAATTATTTTTATCTATTTCCCCTCTACACCTCCACTACATTTCTTCAGCCCCTCAGTAAGTCATATGTCATCTGGGGAAGATACTCTTTTTTCCTCCAAACTCCCTCTGACAATGAATTAATTCTCCAGCTCATTTCTGCAGCAGGGTGTTTTTCTTTCACGTTTAACCTTTTTAGAGAAGGATTTCACCTTTTTGCTTAAAGTAATATGTTCACACACACACACCCCTTTGGTTTTTAATTCATCATTAAAATGGTATTCTGTGCTTCAAACAGGTTAATCTCAAGTGTGCACCACAGACATTACCTCATCTGTGCAGCATATGCAGCTCAGTACATGCAGTCTCCTTTATGTGACAATCTCTTCAAGATTGCAAATTATCATTTCTCTATCAGAAACATGAAAGCATTTTTCACAATATGAAGAGAATCATGGCACATAAAGGTACCATCCAAACTTGCATTATCTTTAGCAGACAACAAATGTGGGGTACAAACAACCTACATGTTCCTTTTCACATAGAGTCAACAGTGGTGTCATTTGGTTTTGTAAAGAAATTCAGATTTTTTTAATGTATGAAGTTTATTTTTAGCTCTGTAAAATGTTAAAGGCTGCAAACTTTTCTATGTCCTAGCTATAGAGACTTCATTATAACAGAAGGGATAACAGCAATTTTTTAAAAAATTAGGCAAAAAAAATTAGCATATGCACACAGCAGTTATGCAGTTGTGCAGACTTAGCTGCTTTGTCCAATACTAGAACAGTCAAACTTGCATTGAAGAAACATTTTTAGTGCTTTTTGTGCATTTTGGCACAGATTATTTATGACCCAGGATAGCCAGAAAATGATTTCCATAAGCAGCTTGCTTTTCTTCTTTCTTTTCATCATTTTTCCTCTAAATGCTGAAGCTCACCATAACCCATATGTAGACTCCTTTACAAGTTCTGCTAGTGATATTTTCGTTACTGTATGTAATTTGTGGCTAGCTAAATTGCATGTATTTAGCTTTGATAATTTTAAACATTTACCGTTCAATCCTATTCATGTTGATAATATTCTACTGGATTTCCAAAACAAACAGAAGAATTCCCTCAAAAACAAGTATTGTGTAGCCTGCCTAGAGCTGAATCTATTATACTCTCCTACATGTTATATTATTTAAAGGAAGCTACATAGAGGGTACATGTTCTTTTCCATCTTTGAGAAATGAAAACCCTGATACACTTGCAACCCATACATGATTTCGTTATCTAGAAAACAGATACACACTAAATAAAAATATCTCCAAACCCACATATATAATACCACAAAATCTTCTGATCTAGCCAATGAGTTTGCATTTAAGAGTCCACATCTCCACAAACACCACAGTTGCATCTGGGCCATTATGTTTAATAGCCCTCAGTGGACCCACCCCTCCCTTTAATGCCTTTGGCCTCCACAAGTGTTGCATGTATTCTCATGCTGTTCTCTCACTGCAACCCTAGGAGCCTGAATTAGCTGCACTGTCAGAAACATCCAGGAGGCTTGAACATTGTGTTTAGAGGATTAAAGTGGTCAATACCCCAGAGCAGAGTAAAATAGTCCTCCTCCTCCAACAAAAAATAAAATTGAAGGAAGAATTACTTCAAAAAAAATTAAAAAGGGGGATTCTGTCTTTGGAATTTACTTCTGGATAAGTTTAAATATAAATTAGAAAAAAGTCTGTAGGAAAAAACTTGCATTTCCTCATCTCACTGATTCTACTTTTTCCTTCACACTATTCCTAAAAAATTCCAAAGACAACAAAGAACTGACCCTAAGGTTGGTTTCCATCAAATGTCTTCTATGATGCTTTTAAGTTTGACTAGATTTAGACAGCATATAATATACAGCACCAAACCTCAAGGAAAGAAAGAAATTTCTACATTAAACACAGATAATGGCTATATTACTTATTAGGAGACATGAACTGCATCCCTGATAGTAAAAGACAAATCGCTCAGTATTTGTAGGTCTATGCATTAACAGTGGAAGGGTACAAAATATAAAAATGGTTGTTTAAATAATAAAATTAGCTGAGAAAAGAGACTGGCTATCTATGAGCCTTAGAATTCATTAAAGCTCACATTTCACTGAGGACAAAGAGAGGTTGAGGGAGAGAAAGCACTGAGCTGTGGGGATGTTAAAGAAACACCTCTCCCAACAAATACCAGGGAATGAAAATAACTTGCACCACTACATTTCCAACATAAAACTGCTCCTGAGCTCTCTATTCCTCAGCCTGAGAGAAGATGAATAACACAAGAATTTTCTGTCAAGCCTGTTCAGATGCACAGATACCATCTGCACAAACTCAGCAAACAGACACAAGCACAACAGAAACATGCAAGTAATTGTAACCAAGTCACAAATTCTGCACAGTATAAAATATTTACCATCGCCACAGGTGGTGTAACAGTTTGCTGTGCAGATGCTCACAAACCTGTCTATTAAACCCATGAAAGGAACAGGTTTGCCAGCTTTACCTGGACTCAGAGCAGTGACTGAAACACAAAACCCTTAGGTAGAGTCCCCAGAATCTCTTCCCCTGCCGTGATTGTCCTTTGCCAGTGTTTTTGTAAAACAGACAACTGTTTGTGGACAGCAGTGTTACTAGAAGGTTGATAAGATCTGAAAGGGATCTAAAACTTGTGGCTGTGAATATTGCAACTGGAGTTGGCATCAAAGTAATTCCTCTGTCTGTCCTTTCTCCAGAGCCTCAGACTTGCACAGTGCATAGTCCCATACTCAGAACAGTCAGGTATGCTGGGGAATACTTTGGAGCACCTACTTAAAAGCAGAAAGGCCAGATCTGATTGCAAAGACCCAGAGTACTAAATCAACCAACAACCAGAGCTCCAGCCCAGACTCAAGTCTCCAGATGCTCTTCCTCTTTTCATTTCCTCTCTGAATTGCTCTCTAACATCTGTGTTTCCTTTTAAATACCATGCTACAATCCAAACCATTTGTAAAATATGTCAGTTTATACCAGAGTAGAGTGCTACTAGATAAATACAGGGGTTATGTGGAAGTATACACAGAAAATATGGAAGAGCAAATGTCCAGAATGAAGCATCTCCTGTCCATGGCCCCTTCAGGCAGGGTGTCCCAGCTCTCATACACATATAAATCTCTAGTCACTTTCTGCCTCAATTGTTGCAGTTCCTTATTTTCCCGCCTTCAGCGGTAAGGCAGCCCAGAGAGCAGCACGCGTGCTGAGGAAACGACATTTCTAAAAGCCATTCAGTCAGGCCATTTTCTTCAAATCCAGTCTCCTCACCTTCAAATTCATTCTCAGAGCAAATGAGTTTTCAATTGCATGTCTACATAGTGCTGAGCCCTTGGAAGGCAGAAGGGACTGGAAAGACAACGACCAGGGGCTGTCTCGACCACGTAACAGTTTTAAAACCCAGGCGGAGACACGAGAAGTCGTGGAGGAACGGCACAAAAGCCTGCTGTTCCTGCCTGTAGCAATATCTGCTCCTACTCCCACCTCATTAATTGCTAGTTTTCCTGATTATAGAAACAGCTTTTTCTGCTGCTGAAATGTATGGCGCTGTGCCATTTGCATATGCAAACTGACAAACGAACAATGAACCAGTTGCACAGTTCCTTAGAGAGCAACAATGTAGAGGATTTACGACATGGATAAGGCAACAGGCAGGGAGGGAGTGTGGGGAGACGGACACACAAAACCCCTTGTGGTGTTCCTTATCATGTTTTTCCGATAAATAATCTTTCAGGCTGTCTATTGAAATAAAATATTTAAGTATTTCTGACACCGGATTTGGAAAAATAATAGGAGCAAAGATCTGTGCAACTTTGATTTGCCTGCAGATGCATATCTGTTTATCAGATTTTAATATGTGATCTTTGATTACATGCACACTGTTCAGCCACAAGGTCTTTATGTTATTCATGCAGAGAAGACAGTGTTAATTTAACAAACAGAAGCCCAGCATTCTGTTTTCTTCCTGTTACTCAAGGTGTAATCCAAGACTTTATTTGTACATGCTATTGAAACTCTACTGTTCTAAAGGAATCACTCATTTCCTTATGGACATTAATCACTGGATCAAATGTATTATTTCTCTAATTTTGTATTATTTTTCTCCTACATTAGATGTGAGACACCATTATTAATCCCATTTTATGGACCTGGAGACAGATTAGGGGGGGAAAAATTTAATTTTGTGATGCCTGTAACCTATTTTCAAAGTACTGGACATTATATAGGACTTCATAGATTCAAAGCACAGGTCTCATCATGCCAACTCCACCTCTGAGTGTCTTGCATTCCCACAGGTCTTATTTCACAAACATGTAAAGAGTGATTGTCTGGAAAATATTTGGCTTACATAATAATCTGAGGAGGAAAATGTAGAGCCCTGCAGGGGCAAGGATAGGACACTGTTCTCCAAACCATCATTTGGCTGCCTTAATCATTAAACAATGGTTACACCATCTCTATGGCAAGTGAAAAAATCTTAGTGAAGGCAAACCCCCCTGGGAGGCAGCAATTGTATCTGATGGATGGATGATGAACCACACGGCCCAACGCCTGGGCTGACACCCTTGGGTTCACCACAATCACATCTGCCACCTGAGGTAAGGAAGCAGCTGGCAGCAGGAGCAGGTTGTTACATCTGCATGGACCAGCACTGGAAGGGTACACAAGGCACAGCTCACCAGAAAACGTCTCAGCTATTTTGTGATTGCAAAAGAAAGGCAAGATTTAGAAACTGTAGATCCCATCCTTGCTTTAATCAACACAGACCTCCAGTCTTTCTCCTTGGGACTGACCCCTCTCTGCCCCATCCTCCACTCTGCCTTTCACCCACAGCCCTTGTACCTACACCAAGCTTCTCAGCTCAAGCTCTGCCTGGACAGCCCTGGTTCCCTTCAAAGTACAGAAAATGCCAAATTGTGCCTCCTTATTTTAAAACACAGAAAAATGGCTCAGAAGTTATGGACCTTTTTGCCTGGCATCAGTGGACAGCTGAGTAGAAAGCAGAAGGATGCTGTGCCAGCACAGCTGGATCTCTTCCTGGTGTCTGACTTGGAGCCACACAACAGGTGATACTTTATATGACAATAATAAGGCACATATAGATTAAAAACTATCTTAATGAAGAGTATCAAAATGTAAGATGCCATTTAATGAGAAAATATCTGAAAGGGCCTCTCCTGGGAGAACCTCCTGAGCGTACTTCTCAGTCTTTTTATCTATTCATCCATGGTCTACTCTATCTCAAGAGCTTGGTCAATAGGCCTGGTGCATGGCACTAAAACCAAGGTCTGCAGAAAGAAGTGAACACGTTATTCTTATGTGCTCTGACAAACAGACACAGCCCCACAGGAAATTTCAGGAAAGTCTAATAGAAATCAGAAATGCAAGGGATGCTAGAAGACTACTTTGAAATCAGTTTCTCAGAGGGAAGCTGAAAAGGCCATCCAGAACACAAGCCTGTGGCATAAGGTGCAAATGGAAATATTGAGTGAAAGGAATTGATTTTGCTACAGTACAATTCGCTCCCAAGACCACTACTATGTGCAATCCTGATGCCCACTTTTTTAAATCTCTCGGCTTCCTTATAAACAGCTGTACAAAAGTGATAAAAATTTGGAAAACAAGTCATAAAAGTGTGAGCCAAGGAACAACTGCATGCCTAAGTTGGGCTGGATAGCTGTTGTTCTTCCTGACTCTGGAACTAGTTTTCCACCCAACTCTTTTATGGACACTGGCCAGACCTGTATGTTTTGTAGCCTCCCATGAAGCCAGCTATTATTTTCTTCAAGTGTTGCATTTAAGCTTTCTGTTATTAAGTACAGGAGTCACAAAGGAAGGATTTCCCCATGGACACAGATGCATTAATTTGGCTTCTGATCTTAGGAAAAATACGGATGTCTTTTTTAACTTCGTTTCCTAAGGAAACCGAGACGCAAAGGCACCATGTGTCTCTGTATGTGTCTGATCCAGTTCTCATCCAGATTCTCTGGCCAGCTTTAACCAAATTTAACAGGGACGTACAGATTGCTTTGAGCTACCAAGTTCCTATACATCTTCAGAGGAGCAGAAGTTAGGGTAGAAAAGGGGGACTAAGCACCCTGCACAAGGGAAAGTACAGTCCCCCGAGGTAACAGTCACTAACCGAGACACCATGTGAATATCTACTCACAGCAAAGTTCCATTAGGAACTCAGGATCAATCACAAAACACAAATCTGTAGGAAGTGCTGGAAGGGGTGAAGGCAGATGGGCAGAATTATTTGTTCTGGTTCCCCTCAGCAATAGCAGAGCTTAGCCCCAGATGCTGAAAGGTGCTGACAGATCAGAAGTCAAGGGAGGGGAAGAAAGCTGCCCCTCGGAGATGTGCCTGGCACAACTGCTCCAGGACAACCGGGACAGAGTTGGCCAGGTCTGGGCAAGGTGGTGCTGCCACATCACAGGGGAGAAACTGTGGGGAAGGTTCATCTTCCCTGCAGCTGAGCCACACTTCACCTGCAGGAATCCCCTGCCTGTACCTTCTCTGATCAGTTCCCTTTCATCACAGGAACCTGCTGAGCTGAAAAATGGATTATAAGTAACTCAGTGTATGAAAAAGTACTCAGCAGATTCTTCTCCACTGGACTCCTTTCCTAATTCCACCTGTGAAAGTAGTTGGCAGGTTCTTCTCTGCTTGATTCCTTTACTAGCTAAAAATGCAGCCACCTAAATATGGGTGAAACCTCTACCAACTTAAATGAATCCTTCTGCTGTTAAATATATGCAGAAGTACTAGGGGTTTTTTTCTTTTCTTTTTTTTTTTTTTACTAGAAGAATATATGGTCCAACCCACTGTGCTGTTATGAACAGTGTATTTTGGATAATGTTTAATAAACATCCTTAATTAACTAGCTTAACTGTAGTAAAGTATCTGAATAAATCCTAATGCCATATTTGACTGGTAATCTGCAAATAACACTGGTATCAGATAAAAACAAAACCAGGAAACAACTAAAATCAATAATTATTAATTATTCTATAATTATTATTAAATAATATTAATACTTTCATTGAAATTCTATTAACTACTACAACAAATTCTAATAAAATGTTAACAGTGCTTCCTGGAAGCTCAGGAAACACCATTTCCCCCAAAATTTTTTCTTTTCCTCTGTTTTCACAAAGATTAAGTTTACATAAGGACAAGCAATCCTTATATTGTTTTTAAATTTGTTAGTAGTTTTCTCTTGTTTAACTGTCTTTTTTCTAGACATAATTTGAAAAAAAAAGGCTGTATTTTTTGGTCTAATCCCTTGAGACAAATATTAGAGGGGGAAAGTTCACAAAATCTAACACTATCTGAAGTGCATAGAAAGAGCAAGTGCTCAAGCAATACCGAGCTCCTTCTGTACCCAGCTGTATTTCCCAGAAATGACATATAGTGAAAAAATTGTTTCCAAAGCTACTTTACCACTTCTAAGGCCACAAAACAGTCACTTCACATATATGTATTTAATATGAGAGGATGTTTTTATATAAGTAGAACAAATGTTTTTGCTTTAACAGCTATGACGTTTTCTGCTGGTAAAGAGCTCCGTATCAATAGACAAAACCTTTTGGGTTTTAATTCTGGGAAAACAGTTACTAAATCTATGAACTTTAACAGTACTATAATCTGACAGTATTTCTAAAATAGACCTGGGTCACAGCAAGAATATATTCCTTTAAATATCTTAGGTGGAAAAATCCTCCAGGGAAATAACTAGGACAAACATGTTTATGATTATTCAGCAGTGTAGATTGCTGAACCAGTGATGTCAACGATACAAAGCAGTTCTGCAGGGAAAAAAAAAAGCCACAAGATACCGTTTGAATGGCCCTGTCTTTGTCTCTACATTGGAAGCAAATGCCTCATCCTGCTGGGCCAGAACAGGTGAGAGGGATCTGCGCTGGCTTGGCATCACACCTGTGCTGGGGTGGGTGATCAGAGCCGGGGCTTGATCTTCTGCCACCCGCAGCCCCAGCTCAGCTCGTGGTTAGGGAAGGCGAGTTAACAGCATCTAATTATCCCGGCCCTCTAGTAATGACACTGTGCCCCCTGCAGTTTCCATGGGATACGGTGCCTCTCCTGCCTTCCTCTCCTGAGCTGCGGGGCACAAGCCTAGCTTCCCAAAATCGCTTCTTTTTCGGCACAAAGAAAATCTGGGTTGAGACTTTGTTAGCACAGCTAGCGAGGGCTGGATCCTGGCAAGGAGCGCTCTGGGAGGCTCGGGCAAAGCGGAGCTCTGCATCTCATGAACCGCTTCGCTTTGCTGCGAAGGTGCTCGGCGGAAATCCTTCATCAGCGCAAAAATACATTTTCCAGAAAAGCATCCTCTTTCCTCTAGAAGCTCACCCTCACATCCTCCTCCGTTACCAAGCAGGCCAGAGAGTCTGAGTGCCATTTCCATGCTGTCAGACCGAGCCAGCAGCACTCCTCCGGGATCCCTCCTGCTGCGCTGGTGCCCCTCGGGCTGGGATGCTGCCCCGGGGCAAAGCTCAGACGGAGGGCAAGGGCAGTAATTCCTGCATGGTGGCCTTTCCAACCAAAGCTGCTAATTAATAACTGCAAATTCACAGGTGGTCTGTTACTGGCCCCATTTTCCTGCACACAGTTCAGCACAAGTTCACAGAAATCCTGTATTATTAATATTGCAAACAATGCTATTAACACTGTTGCAAATAATACACAAAACAAATAAAATATGCAGCAGATGTTAACTCTGCAGAATTCCTGAGAACTAACAATAACACAAGGTTCACTAACTATCACTGTTTCTAAAGGCTTATGATTTAATCTAAAACCCCCCTTCTAAACAAACTATGGTTTCTGTTATATAAATAAAACACTTCTCTGGCTCAAGTCCAGGCAGCATGTTGACCCATTTACACCATCTTGGTTTCCTGCTCATAGGTGGTAATTATCACATCTGCGTTTGTTTCTAAAATTGGAACTTAAAACACAACTCAGTTTACCTCAAACAGGGGCAGTATCTGCAGGCTCAAGGAAAGAGCTTTCTGTAACACCTAGGACACACCAAATCTGCACTGACCTGGGCTGAATTTAAGGAGGCATAGGAATGCAAATTTTTTTAACCCCATGGGAAATTCTAGCTCTCATGAGTCACAGGGAAATTCCCATTGACTTCAACCAAGCCAGAACAGGGTCACCTCTGCCACTGTAAGCCCCTTCAGCAAGTAAAATTTTTGGACGAGGCAAGTAACAGGCCACAGACTGAAAAATACCACAGTGCAACATTATTTTCAGATTTACAGAGCAGCTAACACGTCTTGAGACTTTCAAAGGACCTTTTTGTATTTAAGCAATTTAGCTGCTCAAGTCGACAACAAAGAGTGAAGCACCCAGTTCTTCACTGCCATGTGCTTGCCTTGAGATGAGAGCTGCTGTAGCTGTGTTCCAGTGGGACACTCCAGCCTCTCACTTTGCCACCAGTTTCCCTGTGGGGCTTTCTCTGGCCTTCCCACCTTGCCAGCTCATTTTGCTAGAAATACTAATGTATTTGCACTACATCACTGTGAGGCAAGGTGGCATTATTCTCTTAGTTGTATATGCAAGACATAAAATGAGAGAAAAAGATTAAAGCAGAAATGTCAGATCTTTTGAATGGTTTTCTTTAGGGAGCAATAAGGGCTGGCTGCTCCCTTGGGGCCAGCAGGGCAGGGTCAGGGACTGACAGCCACGGACTGGGCTGGCACAGGGCCCTGGGCCAAGGGCAGGGGGGCCCCAGGTGGGGCTGGGCAGGTACAGTGAGATGTGTCAGTGCCTTGAGTTTTGGATCTCCAAACTGGAAGCCCTCAGAGCTGTCTTGTGATATCCTCATGTTTTGTAGTTCTTCATGGACTCACAGCATAGCCCTCAACAACTTAAACAGAAGCTTTTCCCAAATCAGGTCCCCTTCTTTTCCCAAATCAGGTCCCTTTCACCTCAGGTCTCAACTGCTCTTTGAGGAACAGAACTTAGCACAGCACAGAACAACCACATCAGAAAATTTTGTGACAGGGGCCAGCCCAGGTGACAGGTGAGCTGTCACAAAGGCAAAGCTGCTGCCTGCGGGTTTCCCCTCAGGAAAAGCGCTGCCTGCTCCTGCGGCCTGCCCAGCACTGCAGCCCCTGCCAAGGAAGGACAAAAACACAATCTGGACTCACTTGCAGGGCAGCAGGCATCTTCTACATTAAATGAGAGAGTCTTGCAGCAAAGATAAGGTAAAAATCTCAAAATCTAAATGGACCAAAAGCCCTTTATAGTAAGGCCACATTAACTTGCAGGGAAAAGCTTCATCCTGTTATTTCCTACTTTTGAGTGCTCCATTCTATGTACTTTTTCTTTTGATTTCTATTATGTGAATTTCTTACTTAGAAAAAAAATTCCTTCCACTGAGAACACTACACAGCACAAAAAGTAAACTTTTTTGCTGAATATAATTCCATCTATCCTGCACTCTGTCACATGGCTTGGGAAATCAGAAGCTGCAGGTGAGTTCTTTGTGGCCTGTGCTAATGAAGGCCCAGTGTAGGGATGTGCCTAGGAAAGGGAGGTCCACAGTTTCCCAGCAGAATTCTGAGTTATT
>VZRH01002836.1:173754-209764 GCA_013397555.1 Urocynchramus pylzowi | reverse complement strand
AGACGGACACAGGGACACACGGACACCGCGGGCACACGGACACAGGGACACACGGGCACCGCGGGCACACGGGCACACGGGCACACGGACACAGGGACACACGGGCACCGCGGGCACACGGGCACACGGACACAGGGACACACGGGCACACGGACACACGGACACACTGGCCGCCTCCCTGCGCGAACGTCTCACGCGGGTGCGTGAAAGACTCAAACGCAAATGGGCCCCTGTATTTATATATGTCACATTCCTGTTGCCGCCGGGAAAGGCTCATGTATCTTTCTCCAGGACAACCCCCACCAATTAAAGTGGAATATTGGGAGTCAGCAGCCATAATTTGTTTGGTTTTCCGTCTCTGAGGACTGCCACTTGCTCGCAGTACAGCCTTCAAACAGCTACATTCCCAGCTCTCAGTTCTCATGCCAGTAAATTAAACCATCTTTATACATGTTTATTCTTTTAAAAATTCTTTTTCAATCCTGGCAGATTTTATAACTATATTGAAATTCTGTCTGTGGTTTATTTTCATGAACTAGAAATAAGAAAGCTTAGAGAGAAGTACAGCTCTGAATAGTTACACCATTTACAGTGGAAGTCAGACGTGTATTATACCGGTCACCATTGACTTTACAGAGCTTGTATCCCTTTGTATGCCTCGTCATTTACTGACTAACTTGTTGTTTTCAACGAGGAGGAAAGAAAAGGAGGGAAAAAAAGAAATAAAAACATTGATCAGTTTTTTTGGGGTTGAAAGATGAGTATATATACTTTTGCACACACACACACAACCATGCAATACATTGTCTTGCTAGTAGAGCTGGCTGTGCCATTCAAACAGTTTTTGCCAATAGGATGATTTATTAATGGAGTTTGCATGACATTTCCCTGCACTGCCTGCAGAAAGGCACCACAGCATCATTGTGAACTCATCAGCGCTGCGCGGAGAAAACAAGAGGGTGCTGAAACTGCAGCTCGATGGAAGAGAGGAATGTAACTGGAGAGACTTAAAGCATCTTCCAGTGAAGGACAAATCCTGCCCCCCAGATTTCCACATTTTTAAGCACTCGGGTCCAAAGGACTAACAAGAAACCTCTGCAGCTTTTAAGCCTGAGACTTTGTGGGATTTAAGTGATTCAGTGACTTTGTACCTGTCTTTCTACACAGAATTTAGGATGAATTTTATCCATGGCTAATCCCATTGACTTCAAAGGGAATGCCTGCATAAGTGAAGTGGTTAATGTTTATTTGAGTGAGATCTTAAATATGTTTTTAAAAATGAAACAGCTTTGCCATTTAGTTTCTGAAGTTATTGCTGCTTTGATTCTCTTTCTCAGAAAGTTCAGTTTTTAATTCCTCTGTAATTGAGTATTTCTCAGCAAATCCTCAATTTTTTGTGCCAGCAGAAAGGTTTAATATTGTTCAGAATGCAGTAAAAAATGATGCATGGTATAATCTAATCCAATCTGAACTAAATCAGAGAGACCAATGGACAAAACATATGTTGTTTGTTTTGGCTTTTAAAAGCACAAGTTAAATGTGGAGAAAACAGCATGGTGAGATTTTAATCAGTGCAATAATGTTTGAAATCATGGAAAGAGAAGATGTGTAAATCTGTTCTTGTCTGGTTTTCCTTTTCACTTATAATTTCAGGGAAATCTCTAATTGTAACTTCATCCTCCACTTATCCAAATGCTCCTCGAGACAATTTCTTTTACAGTAATTCAGATTCCCACTCCTGGTAGCTGGATTAAGTCAAGTCTTTGATGTCTTTTCTCTCCTGATAAGTTCAAAGTTTCCTGTTTTTCCAAGGTCCTCACATGTTAGTTGATTTGTTTATTATTGGTGTTTCATTGCAGTGTCATTCTCATCACCCCCAGTCAGCACCTTTTTCCAAAATAGCTATGAATTTCAAAAAGTTAAACCTGTCACCTTGTTGAAACCAAATAGCAACCAAGTCAGTGACCAAGAGGGCTGTCCACTGAGTAATATAGTCTCCAGGCTTGCCCATAGGTAAATAGATTGTGTAGGAATGTAACATCCTTTGGAATAACATCCTGGAAACTCAAGATTCCTAAGTGCAAGAGACAAAAAGCTGGTGCCATTACCTTGTACTGTAAGTAAAATCACAAATCTACAGGTTAAAAAAAATCAACCAACCAAACAAACAAAAAACCCAAATCTCTTTCTCTCTAGAAAGGAACATCTTTCACCATCTATGGATTACCATTTTTTAAGACAAGTGAGCAAAAAGATAAATCAAGCTGCAGGATTTATCTGATGAATGCTGTCTTCATATGAGGACCTGTTTGGTCTTTATCTTTTAAGCAGAGAGTGACTTCAATTGCAGTTAATATAAAGATTTATTAACTTGAGAAGTAAATATTGACCAAGGTGAAGCCAAGGTCAATGTTTACCTAGAGGACTAATAAATCTTTGCATTAACTTAAATATGAAAGCTGATGGGCCATATTTTGCTCTCAAATCAGTATCTACCCTAAACTAGCCCTACTAAGATGCCTTTGTATTTGCATAGAATGTGTTTTGTTTATGAACTGTTATAAAATACAGTCAGTGTGAATTTATCAGAAATAGGAAAATTAGACCTTTTTTTTACAGGATAACTGACTATATCTTCACATCTGAAAATCTGACAAATACGTAGCAGTAGACAGCTAGAATTATTTTTTGCTTGAGATTGAACATTGATTTAACTGAATATAGGATCAGGCGAGGTGTTTGTTTTATTTTACACTCTGGTAAATATAATAAATTATCAAGGAGATAAAAGGATACTATTTGACATGACCAGCTTCAAGAAATCACAGGTTTTTATCTTCTTATTTATATCAATACTAGTGTCAGTCCCTTATTTAGGGCATGAGAGTTGCCTGTTCTAGGTAAAACAGCTAAAATATTCAACAAATCTGCTGGCCTGCCTTTCTACAGGGCCTTTTGAAATAACTTCAGTATTACAGAGGTTGAGTGCTCTTGTCTTTATAACATTTAATTTCTAAGCCACACTGCTGTGCTGTTTTGTTGACCCTCAAAAATATATCATTTTAGCTTATTTCACAGGCATTCCTGGGCCTTTAACTTGTAAAGAAAACACCAATCCTTTGGATCTACCACAAATATTTTACTATAGCTTCTACGTGCCTTAGAAGAATATCACCTTTATCATCCTCTCAGGATGCTTCATGAGTTTTGACAGAATTAGTGTAAGTGCTTTTCTCCTTTGTTATCTCTTTAATAGATTTTTTTTCCTGGGTTCTCTGTCTCAGTTGTCTTGTTGAAATGCAGCTTTCTCTGTTCTCAGGAACAAAGAAATGGCTCCTGTTTAACTTAATCAAATACTCTGGTCTCTTTCTGATAGAAAGAATAGTGGCCAATTTACCTCTAGCACTATTAAGTCCCCAACAGTTTTCCTGTGTTTGATTTCTCTATGTGCTTTCAGTACAGCCTTTTTTTCCCCTACCCATTTTCCTTTGTTTCCCTCTCTTTAGGAAGACTGACACAAAAGAATAGCTTACCCATAACATATTCTCTTATCAAAATCTAGTATTATTTAATTAATTTATTTCTTGACATTTATTTGCAATTAAATTAATTCTACCTTCTGCACACACGAGGTTTTATAAAATGAAAACGTTCCTGCTCCAAGCACCAGATCTTTCTATCTTTGCTTTGCTTAGCCTTTGTGCAGCAGAAATCCTGTTGGCTGTAATGGAAAAGCAAAGTATTACTGACTTTAACAGTCCTGCCTGTGTGAGAAATGAGCCTTGAGTTTTGTCTGTTAGTAAATGTGTTCTGGATCATATTTCACAATCAGACTTTCATACGCTCACTGCTAACATTAGATTTCTAGGCTCAATTTTTTAGTTGCACTTCCCATTCATCACACAGAATAACTGATCCTATAAAATGAATCTGTGTTGGATGAAACAATAAAAGGAGCATCCAGTCTCTGCTGCTCACTTTTCTCATGCAAGTGGACCCCTTGAAATCAATAGAATCATTCAGGGGAGTCAGACAAGCAAGAGCTAACTCAAAACAGGTACTCCGTGCTGCCCAGAAACAAACTGCCTCTGTCCTCTCTGCCTCTGTGAAATAAAGGTGCCTCAGGTTGTACCAAAATTATGAAAGGAAAGTAATTTTTAGAAGAATTGTAGGGGAGAGCCTATTTAAACTCTGATGGCTGGCTTTTGCATGCAAAGGGCACAGTTTGGGAGATGAGTAAAACTGCTGTGATCAGGAAATGTTAAAGGACTATATTTTTAAAGGAGTTGTACCACTGTAAGCAATGCACAGTTAAAGCTGTTCTCACTTGTTTGGAACAGCAAATGCAGCCTCTAAACTGATCTTTTCTTAAATGGTGAGTGCTAAGGCAGAAGGCTGAGAATGCCTTAGAATGTTGCTACAAACAGTTCTGCTGTTTAATTAATTTGTTTTCAATTTGTTTACATTCCTTTTGTATCCAGTGTTTTCAAATGTGCTTCAGAGGAGCAAAACACTGTCCAGTTTTGGTGAGACTGTCACTGATACTGTCACTGATACAGTAATTTTTAACCAAAAGCGAGAAAATCTTCACAGAAAGGGAGTCTGGAATTTACTATGGCACATAGTGGAAATACAGATTTCCAGGGCTGTGTTTCATGGCAAGAAACATTGCTCAAGGTTCAGTCAAAATACCTGAGATGTCTACACACTTCTCAAAAACTCATGAAGATTTACACTAAGATTTACCCGCTTATATATTTTAAAATAACAAATAAATTCAGATATCTCAATATGCATTTGTGGTTGAAATTCAAACAGGAGAAGAGATCAATTTTGTTCATATAATTGATGGAATGCAAATTATATTTGTGGGATTGGTGGAATACAAATCACACTACACACCAGATTTCTGTGGAAATGAAAATCTGGTCAGACTGATGGTGTTTTATCTCTTAAGACCTGAATCTGCAGTTATTTGTCAGTATTTTTTAAAGCACAGACTGCTCCCCCAAGTAAAGCTATATACATGTTCAGGCTGCTTTAATTTTACTGTATTAATCACGTTGATCTAAACATTTACAAATTGCCTTCTAATTTCTACTATATCATGATAATTAGAATCTTTACAAATACTACTCTGAAGTCAAAAGCCTGGCTAAAGCATCAATTAAAACCTTAAGTTATGTTACTGCCAATAAGTGGCCATTAAGGGCACGTGAGGGCAACCAGCGTTGTTGTAGAATCACATTCTTAGGGGTTGGTCTCTAAAGCAGATGTTTTTCATTTTTATTTCTGTTTTAAATGACTTATGAAATCTTAAGACAACTGTAAGGATAGTGAAGATTTTTTTTCTAACAACAATTAATTATAAATGCAGAAATAAGATTTTAAACATGAAACCTTATTATTGGTGAGAGAGAAATAGCCCCTGATCTGTGGAGAGAGAAACATTGCAATAATATTGATGGTTTAGGAGAATGCTCACTACATTTTAATGGAGACAAGAGGAACTAGTAGCTTTCTCTAGTGTGACAACTTTCCAGCAACATGAAAAAGGAATTTCTTCAAATATAATAAAAGAGCAGAATACAATTTCTTCATACATTACAACTCTTCCTTCTTACTGGGAGGATACTACTCGTTTTCAATACGTGCTATGAAAAGACAGACTTTTAAATCTGTTCAATAGGATTTTTTTTCTTTTAGTATGACATGCATAGTCAAAATGGAAGCACTGATCAACTTTCTGATAAGCTTGTGCTTTCCTGCACGACCTGTGAAGTGTACTATTTGCCCAAAAAGAAGTATTACTGCTAAAATATAGTCCCAGACCACCACTTCCAAATGAAAATAGTTAATTAAATCAATTTCAGAGTAGGTGAAAACTGTTAATTTCACCCACCTCCTTATTCCCGTATCGCATTGCCATCCTAATTAATTTAATCTCCACTGAAAATGAAGTATAAACTCTTGTTTGGGAAGTAATAATCACAGCATGTAACTGGCTCAAATACCGTTCTTAGTCAACACCAGCTGTTTGGCTTGAGGTAGTTTGTGGTGTTGAAAAAGCATTTAAATTATACAGCAGCAGTGGACTTAATGGAATATCTGTTTCCACTAAGTTAAAACTTCTCTGTTGAATCTAAACATGAAACAGAGAAAAATACTCACTCTCACCTCTTTTTACTTTTTTTTTTGGTCAAATTTCAGCATGAAGTAGATCAAAGTATAGGCGATAAATCCCAATAATGTAAGGAAAAAATAATGCCCTTCCTGCACAGGCAATAAATGGGATTCTGAACACAATTACTTTGTAAGGTAAACCACATAATAAACAGAAGTTAGTAGCAGGCTAATGCCCAACAAAGTAACACAGCAATTTAACATGCCTGGTGATATCCTCATTGTACAGCAGAGAATATTTCCTTTCTCCAGCTATTTTCATCTCAACTCAAAAAGTGCAGAGTTAATGGAATGGAAAATTCAGGCAACCCCATGCTCCTGATTTATGCATGACAAGAGAAACACTTCCCATACATTTCTATGATAAAACACTCTCTTTTTATTACAATCATGTTCTTTGCAGTCTGTTTGCTTTTCCTGGGCACGGATGTTACCCGTCACAAGTTAGACAGGACACAAGTACTTTTGAGATACTCCAGAGTTCTGCTGGCATAGGCATGTAGGTCATGCTGGCTAATCCCCTAACATAAATGCAGTTTTACTAGCCTAATTTTGCTATTTTTTTGGTCACAGTACCTAATCCCCTAACATAGATTCAATTTTACTAGCTTAATTTTGGGGTTTTTTTAACCTCTGAATTCTGTGGAAAGCAATCCTGTAGTTGTATGGTGGGCATTCACAGCTGTAGGACCAGACTGGTACGTCACACCACTCTCCCTATTTTGGTAGCATCTTCCTAGTATAGTCATGACAAAAATATCCACCCTAGCACTGCCGGTGCAAGTGCAAGCAGCTCGAGAATAAGTCAGGCTAGTTCGTGTGGAACTATTTGTACATGCAAACCCTGACCCGCAGTGTTATTTGCAGCCCTCCACCAGATATCTACATTTGACCCTTCAATGTCAACAGAAATGCCTGACTACCAGAACCTGGTTGTCATCTCCTTTCATTATCACAGGATTTTCTTGGGCCTTTTTTTCTGTTCTTCATATTCACAATGCTAAGCTTCCATATTAATTAAATGTCAACATTCACTAGTCTGAGACTATGTTATCCAATAAATACCTGCCTGAAGCCAACTACAGGAAGGGTGGAACTCGCACAATTTTTAATACAAATTATTTGTTCACAATGTTTGATCAAATTAATCAGTGGCAGAATAAATGGTAGCTGCAACTATGTCTGAAAAGGGTGTCACAAAAAGTATTAATGCTGCTGTTGTGGCTCATCTCTCCACTTTGCCTCCAACAGCCCTCATTTTGAGGATGTTCACCTTCCTCTGGGCCAGAGCTGTGTGGTTGTCTGTGTGCACAACAGAATGGTTAAAGACAGTAGGAAGCCTCACACAAACAGTCTTATTTAGATTCCATGGAGTTCTTTTTTTTTTTTTCCAGGTGTCTCATTTTCAATTCAGGTAGTCTTTTTACCAATAGAAGGTGGGGATGGGGGGGAGGGAGGGGTGGAAATCTTGATGGGAAACCTAACAAGGCACGGCGCTTTTCTCTCACTTGGTTTGACAATTTGAGCCACTGGCTGTAAGCGATGAAGCTCCCACGGGCAGATATTATTATCCAGATTCCCGAGGTGAGGGAGCTGAGCCAGGGGAGGGGAGGGGCTGCAGGGGAGCCCCGAGCTCGGGCTGCCCTTAATCTGCAGAGATAAGCAGCACTTTGGGCAGGTCAGAAATAGCGTGTGGTGACACAGACCTGCCGGGAGCCCCAGGCCCTCTCTCCGCAGCACCTTCTTCCAGGCAAAGGCTTGGACTCTGCCCCATGCCGGATCACTCTCCCGCAGCTGGGAATTAATGGCTTCCGCGCAAGAGGAATGATACTTTCCTCATCAGTGCTGCAGATGGAGCTCCAAGCAACAGCCAAGGCAGGGGACATCCACCTCCTCCTAACCGGAGGCAGATCGAAGCGGGTGCCCTGCACGCAGAGGGCTCGGCAGCGATTTCCCCAGCCTCTGTGCCGTCCGGCCGCACCGCCAGCCCCCGGCAATCTCAGCAGCCATCCCGGTGGTGACAGGAATGGTGAGCCCAGGGTGTGCTGCAGGTCTCACCTCCTTGTCAGGCTCTTTGGCATTTCCCGCCCTCCACATGCTGGATGCCTTCCTTTGGATGGGGCTTGCTGGGATTCCTGGGAGAAGCAGCCTCAACAAGCGCCTGCTGCCCCTGCAGCCCCCACAGCACGAGGTGAGCGGCTTCTGCCACGGTGGGACCTCGCAGCCCTGAGCCTCCGCCGCTGACATCCCAGCTGGAGAAACTCATGTAATTGTTTCTTGTTGCCTTTTCTTCAGGGGAAGACAAGGCAGCTCCGAGCAGAGCCGTGTATGTGAGCGCGGTGCTGTCCGTGAGTCTGGCTGACACCTCCCTGTCCCCTGCGCCATCCCCACCCTGTCTCGCTGCCGCCGTGCTCTCAGCTGTGGCAGAGCTGAAAGCAGGGGGGGGCAGCGTCTCACACACGGCGCTCCAAAAACCCTCAGAAAGGACCTGGGATTTCAAAACGAAATGCTACCACTGCCAGCGCCGCAGCGTTCTCATTGCAATTCCACAATATCTGTATCAGGCAATTTTAATGACAAAGTACTGCGATGCCACCAAGTATTTTTAGAACTAATAAAACCTCTGCAGAATATTTCCCCGGAATGTATTAGGATCCAATTTCTGCATTCATTAGTAATATCAACTAGAATATAGTGGATAGTTATTTGGAAAAAATGCACTCAATGTAAATTGATTTTGTATTATCAGGAATAATGTGAAGAGAGGCTTTTCCAGCTTCTTGAAGCTTCAGCCATTGCACTGCCTGCTGCAGTTTATGCCCTAATCTTGTGAGATTTACATAGCATTTCAATTTTCAGTCTTGCCTGCATTTGCCAGGTGAGGGATTCTTATTATACTTTAAATTAATTCCAAATTCACACCACAACAATAGCAAAAAAAAATTGAGTCCTGGCAAAGCAAGAGGCCAAACGTGACTCAATTAAAATAATATGTATCACTATTAATCACCTCTGCCTGTCCGTCTACATTCTCGCGGTGGTGCCTCCCTCTGCTGCAGCAGCATCTGTGAGTAAAGCCAGCTCTCATCCATCCCTCTGCTCCTCCCTCCTCCCGCCGCCTTCCTGAGGGATGACGGGGAGCCCGGCAGAGTGGGAAGGAGCACAAGGGGCAGTGCTGGGAGAAGCCGGGCCGGAGGGAGCCAGGCCAGCGCTGAGCCCTGTGCCGCCCGCCATGCGCTGGGCTGCCCTGCCCGCCTTGCCCGCTGCCGGGTCGGGACGCCGGGAAGCGTCCGGTCCCGCCGGTCGCCAAACCGAGCGCTCCGTGTGCCGGCGGCCGCGTTGGGCTCGGGTTTGTGCGGAGCTCAGCTGGCTGCCGAGGCCCAGCGCTTCACGTTATCATTAACTGGCAGTGCACCTAAGGATAAGGCAGCACTGACGACAAAGAACAAAAGCAGAGCAGTAATAACCGCGCTCCGCAAAACAAACCCCCGGCTAAGCCAGCCGGAGAGGGCAGGGCTCCCGCCCAGTTTGCCACCAGCCAGCCATCAGGTTAATCTGAGACCAGGCAGGGGCTGGCAGTGACAAAGGGACACTGGACGCTGAGGCAGGAGGGCTGGCCCTGGCTGTCACCTCCTCAGTGCCTGCCAGGGTCCACAGTACAGCAAGCGAGCTGAGGGGCAGAAACAGGGTGAGCTCTGGGGTAAGGGGCCCGCAGGGCCTCGGCTGCTCCCTTGGGAGCAGACTGACGAGCCCCACGTCTGCTCAGTGCAGAGCCCTGATGGTCTTGGAGGCCAGGTTTAACACAGACCACTTGGATCAGCCTCTCCCCTTTTCTGGGCTTTATGCAATCACTGGCATTGGCCCCAGATGGGAACATGTATCCGGCCAACAGAGCCCTGTGCCTACACGGGCAGTGGGAGCCTGGCTGCAAGGGAGAGCCCAAGCACAGCAATGCACAGCAGGGCCAGCATGTCCCTGTGTGACAGAAAAACAGAGCCCCACACACTGCAAACTTGCACTAATGTGATTTTGAAAGTCATAATATGAGGCTGATATTGCAATGCTCATCCATTAAATTATGAGGTTTTAGAAGAACAATCTTACTGCTCTCCTGCATCTGTCTAGCCAACAGCAGGTTCTGTTGCCCCCAAAATCATTTAAATGTGACCCAGGAAGCTTCTCTTGGGAAGAGCTTCAGTGAGGTCTCAATCTTTGATTGAAATGGCCAGGACTGTGCATGCAGGAAGTGATGCTGTCTTGTTCTCCCCACTCTTTTTCCACATAAGTCCTCTATGTGTCAGCATTAGCCAGAGCCCATTGCACGGAGACAGCAGTCACCAGAAACCACAGTTAGCTTGGTTCAAAGGAGAGCAAGGAAAACCATGCACCAGTTTACAGCAAGCAGACGTGTTTGATCTGGCTGTGCTAGCTGCTCACAAAGCGCCCAGCCCAGTGCGTATGGGCTCCATTTCATTTGAATAAAAACACTTTGGGTAGCCATGGAGGAAAAGAAACAACTTGCAAGAAGCACTAGCTAGTTTCACAAGAGTAATCACTCATCTGAAACTGGTAACAAAAAAATGGCCCTGTAGCCAAGCACATCTAACTTCAGCTTGACTAATTTGTGACTGGTTATCTCTTTGTGAACAGTATGTTGAATCTAATCTGAGGAAAAGTAGGTAATTAATGAATCAGTCAATGACACCAGCTCAGTTAGGGACAAAGCACAGTATCTCTTGTAGCTTGGGACTGTCATTTGTTGCAAATGATCAAACACCTAAAGAAAGAACATATTTGCTGAAAAATGTACTGAGCCAGGCAGATCCAGAAGCATTTGCAACACAGCTGGGCTTGGCTGCTTCCCTGGGTTACTGCTGTACCACAGCTTTCCTCCACTGAAACAGCAACACAAGATGACACATCAGGCAGGTTAGTACTAAAAGAAATTATTTTTCTCTCCATTCTCATTGCTGAAGCTGCCGGGGAGAGGCATTTCCGATTTCCTTCTGCAGTAGCAGCTCTGGCCATCATGTAGTTTATCTGACCTTTGGCTATGCCACACCATGAAATCAGACACCACTAGGAGGGGGGCCAGAACAAAGCCTGAGAGATTAATAAGAGCATTATTTGTGATGTGGCACAGGGCCATGAGTCACCGTGCAGCCAGGCTGCTGCACCTTCTGGCTGCAGGAACAGCCCAAGATCTGCATCAAGCTTTCTGCTTACAAAAAAAAAAAAAAAAAACACCAAAAAAACCCAAAAAAACCCAAAACAAAAACAAAACAAAATCACATCAACAAAAAACCCACAAAAAACAATCAACAAAAAAAACTCCACCAACTTTACTTCAGTTCTTTTACACAAAAATCTTGTCAAATGAATGAATGGGAAAAGAAAAAAAAAAAACTTCAACTGGTGTGGGAGAAAATATAAAACATAAAGTTAATGTGTGACTTTCATTCAAGAGAGTCTATTCTTTTCATGATTGTTTGGGGCTTTGAGGAATTAACCAATAAAGAAAAAATTCTGCTTGTTCAGCCTGATGTTAATGTTGGTGCAGTACTTTCATTAGCACAAAGATTTGCTCACATGCCCCTCTAATACCTTCCACCTTCACAGCTGTAGCTTTCTAGGGTGCAAATGCAGTTCTCTATAGCAAACAGAACTTCATCTTCTGATGTTGTCATGTGCAGATGGCTTGACTTGGAGAACAGTAAATTCTGTGCAGGTCAGGTTCAAAGAGCTTGAGGATAAAGCAATATATATGTAATTATTATTATTACAGTTCTATACCAAGCCCAGATAATAAGAAAAGGAATTAGATTTCTTATCTTTGACTGCATTTGACTGTAAGGTTGGAGATCAGTGACATCTTGATTAGGAAACAAGAATGATATGAATCAAGAGATTCAAAATTAATCAAGCTGTGAATCACAGTGAATCAAAAATGAACAATATGAGTTGTGCTCTGTGTTAAGGAGTTCCCTGACTGTACCAAGCTCCAGCAGGAAAGCTGAGACTGGAATGAACCTCTGGGTGAGGAGCAGAGGGGACAGACCTGCTGGGCACAGGGCAGCCTCTCACAGCATGTCCAGCCAGGAGGAGCCTGTGAACAGGGCTTCCTACAGAAAACTGACAGAAGTGTCCTCCTAGTCTGATTCTTACAAAGTATTTCAAACCAGGCATCTGCTGGAAGGGTAACACAGCAATGACCAGGCAATCCAGGAGCTCCTTTTACAGCACAAGTGATAATTCCATCATGTGAATGCTGGAGGGGACAGCTAGGGATTACACTCGACTTCCAGTGGTGAGCATGGTCACAGTATCAGCCTGGATTTCTCTTTTGTCACTATTATTAAATTCAGGTTCCAGAGCAAGGCTGGGAAAGGAAGCTACAGAATAATTACTCTGGATTTCAGAAGAAGAAACTTCAGTTTACGCACAGAGCTGCTAAATAAAATCCCTTGAGATGCAACCATGGAGTGGAAATGTGCCCAGAAGTTCTGAATGATATTTAAAGACAACTCACTGAGTAGCTCAGCAAAAACTGATCCTGTTGTGCAGGAAAAAGGCATTTCAGCAGAATATTTAACTGGCTACAGAAGCATCTTCTTGATGAAACCAGATGCAAAAAGGGAACATACAAGAGGCTGACATGAGGCACAGTACACATTTCCTGAAAGAACTGGCCAGTGGGATTGTAACACCACTGTCTGTGACAGCTGTCTAGACTGGGGAAGTCCCCAAGGTCTGGAAAAAGTCTAACACCTCATGTGTCTTTAGAAAGACAAGAAAGGGAACTGGGGAACTGTCTGCTGATCACCATCATCTCGCTCACTAGAAGATCAGGGAAGGTGTCCCTCTTGGGGTCCACAGTGAAGGCCATAAAGGACAAAAACTTACTTGTGAGCAAAGAGTATGGACTTACTTATGGCAAACCTAATTTGCCTGCTGTCTAAGATGAAATTGCTGAATGTGTGAAGATGAAAGTGCTGTCTGTAGTGTGCCCTGTAAGGTTTTGACACCATTCTACATAATATCATTTGGAAGCTTAGAGGGTGTGGGCTAAAAAAACAGGCTGAAAGAGGGACTGAAAAACTGTCAGGTCATGACTGTCTGGTCATGCCTGACCAGCAACCAGAGGTGCACCCAAGAGGTCAGTACCAAAATCCACACTGTTCAGTATCTTCATCAGTTACCTTGATGGTGACACAGTCAGATTCGTTGATGACTTAAGCTGTCTGCACTGACAAACAGCAAAGCTCCCATGCAGAGGCTCCTTTATACACTTTAGATCTGGGCCAACAGACACCCCATGATGTTCAACAAGGACACATGATCTGTTCCAGGCTGGGAAGCACCTCGCTGAGGAGTCATCCTGGTTAAAAGGAGCTGGGGATTACAGAGGGCACAAGGCCAGAAGTGTCCATTTGGAAAGGGTCCAGTAAAGCACTGCTGAGATCATCAGAGACCTGGAGCAACATGAGAGGGGCTGAGGGAGCTGAGCCTGTTTAATCTGATCAAGGGAGGGCTAAGGGCTGCTGGAACAGGGTGGTTACACAGAAGAGAGTCAAACTTGTCTTCTTAGTGCTAAAGGCTGTAGGAGTGGACACATGCTGAGGTCTGGACAGGACATGTTCACTGGGAGGGCAGGGTAGGCCTGACACAGGCTGCCCAGAGAGCCTGTGGAACTTCTGCTCCTGAAGGTGTTTCAAGATTTAGCTGTAGTGTGGCTGACCTCATCCACTATTGGCCACAGCCCCATTTCAAACAGGGTGTTGACCTAGATGAACTCCTTGATTCTAGAAGCAACTAAATAAAATGGTAACTATGAAATGATAGAAAAATCTTATTTATAATAAGATTAAGTGAATTAATTTCCAATTTGCAAGAAGGTAGCTGAATATGCACGGTTTCTTATTTTTGCACTGCACAAAGAATGTGACACAGCTATTCCTGAGTAATGTTTTCAAAAACTCCAAAATCAGTGCAACAGTATGCAACAAGGAGGAAAGATTGTAACCCAAATAGTCAGCTTGATAATTTGCATGTGCAAACCATAGTCTTTCCAATGCAGCCAAAAGCAAGCTCAGACACATAGAAGGATGAAAGACTCACAGCAGAAGAGAGCCCATGCTGATGAGTAGAGGTTAGGGAAAAGACATGGTTATAGGCCAAGTATGATGCAGTAAGTTATGTCGCTTCAGGCCACCTCCTGAGTGGGACACAAATGAACAGGAGAGAGTCCTAGAGGCTACAAAACATCTTACAGTGAGGGATGGAAACATTTCAGTACAGTATCTTTGCAAGGGTGAACACAGCAGAGAATGCTGCACTGGTCTGAAGAGACAATCCCACATTTTTCAACGACACAGGGGCAAAACTGAGTTTTGCTGCTTCTCAGTTGAAAAGAAAAGAGCCTTTATGGGCACTTTGATGTGTTTTCCTCCATCTCCTACACAAAGGCAGAGCCCTGCAAGCCCATGTCAAGCTCACCAGGCCTGTGCCATGCCCTGCAAGCCCCTGCTCCTGCCTCTGCCCCAGCACTGGGTAGCAAACTCAGTGTACTGTGGGCATGGGCAGCAGGGACGTGGTTTCACCCCTGCAGAACTCTTCTCCTGCTTCCAGGAATTTGCTTTCCTGGGGCATCTATCTGCCTGTTCTACCCTCACCCAACACAGAGTTTGTTCTCCACATATTTAGACACGGAACACAGACTTAGAATCTCTTAAAGCTGTCCCAAAGGCTGGAAGCTGAAACTAGATCAGTTGAAACAGGAAACAAGCCACAGCCATGTACACGACATACATATGAAATAAAATCAGTGGTGATTCATGAGTAAATGCTGTTAAATGGAGTGTATGTTTGTCCCAAAAGCTGGTGTTTTCTGCAGCTGCTAGGCTTGAAATACAACTTACCTCTGGGCTGTCTAGGTGGGAGGTCAGCTAGATGAGCACTCTGGGTCTTTCCAGCCTCAGATTCTGTGGCTCTGTGGAAATTATGTGTCAGAGGGTTTTTCTCATCGTAGCCAGACTGAGAGCTTGAAATCCACATGGTTACTGAC
Source organism: Urocynchramus pylzowi (assembly GCA_013397555.1). Lineage (NCBI taxonomy): Eukaryota > Metazoa > Chordata > Aves > Passeriformes > Fringillidae > Urocynchramus > Urocynchramus pylzowi. Next base: position 194,517 of record VZRH01002836.1, on the reverse strand, counting down.
AACTCCCAACTGTCAGTAAAGCTGTTTTATAGAAAGTGTTACATGACTGATGTCTCTACAACTGCACTTTTCCAAACAGATGGGGGGAAAAAAAGGCACCGGTCTCAAATCAAATTAGTCTTGATGGATTACGCAAAAAAAACTTAACACATGCTCCACATTCTGAGAAACTTCTAAATATAACATCTCCATTGAAAACACAGTATATGACAGTGCTAAAAATACATAAATACACATCTATAAAACTATTTTTACACTGCAGAATGAGGACCACTACAAGGGGCTACAAAAAAAACATTTTCTTGATGCAGGAGCCCCATGTCAGGGTTGCCACACCTTGTTTAACCTCACAGATAAGCTCATTTTTGAAAGCTTACAGTTTGACTTCTCAAGGTTTGTCTCTATGGGACATAGGGCAAAGATAAAAATGTTCCCATTGTAACTGATGTTGTAATTGCATTCAGAAATAATAAATCCATGACATTATGGAAAAAAATTAAAATAACCCACAAGAGAAAATATGGTATTTAAATTCTGTTGCCGCTGGAAACGTACTGTAATAAAGAATTAACAGGTGAGTCTTGGTCAACACCCTAGGTATTTTCATTATAATTAGACTGAGTATGATTTTATTTTACCAAAGTAGTTATACTGGTAAAACATTTACTATACATGTGATTTTACTTACATAAAGGTATGATGCATCACCATTTCAGGAAAGAGATACAGCAATATGAGGATAACACACTAGTGGACCTGTGCACCTCCAAGGAATTGTGCTGGCTTAAATGGAGACATGCAGTCAAGGGAACATGCTGTGTACATTCAAATAGGATCTTGGAAAGTTAAAGTTTGCAATTACTTTTAGACATTAATAAAAAAACAGTCTCAAAGACAGAATTAGCAGAATAAAAAATGGAGAATCGATATTTGCGCAAACAAAAATGTCAGGGATTTCTTCTGAATAATTTCAAATTACACTGGTAAAACAGGCCCTGAAATGTATAGCAAAAAGGGCCTGTATAAAAGAGGAATTATTTTCCCAGGAAAATTACACTTGGATTTATTTATAGCCATTTTGGTATTCCAAGTGATAAAAAGTAAATCACATCTCTAGGTTCTTTACTCCATGTAGAACCTGCTTTGAAAAAATGAACGACAGCTTCCTAATTACTACATTGAAAGCAATTTTTAAAATAAGAAAAACAGTCTCCCATTTAATTATCAAAAAGAATTCATATTGTTTCAGTAACAACAGCAAAAAAATTTGACTGTAGCCTCCTACCTCCTACAGGGCCAAGGAGCTGTCTTTGGTAAGGCTGTGGCAGCCAGAAGAGGCATAAAAGCCATTGCAGCAGTAGATGTTAAGAACGCTAGCATGAGGAACAATTTTGTTCCTCTTGTCAGTGAACACATGCCAGGCCATCTTACTTGGCTCAGTAAAGACCAGTGCAGCTCTGTGACAGTGGCAGCAAAACTCTAATTTTTCCACTGAGATCACCCAGAGTTACCACTGCAGGGAAAGGCACCTGCAGTTCCTGCAACAACAGAATTGTTGCTGGGGGCACTGAAATAATATCAACTAGTGGCTAAGCAGTGCTTTTTTTGTCTTCAGTATGTTTTACAAACATTAATTTGGTTCAGCAGTGGCTCGTGGCAGCTTGCAGCAGCAGCCAGATGGGGCTCACTGCCCCACCAGGCACCTACAGGACATTATGGGGACATTTGTACGGTGGGAGGTGCTGCCTGGGAGAGGACCTTGCTCAGGCATGTGCTGAGTCAATGTGTTTCTCTGGCAGCCTGTACTGGCAGAACAATTATAGTGGCCAAAGAGTTATTTATAACTGTCCTCCCGCAGCAGGGCTCTTGAGGGAGGATGTTGGTACGAGCACTGCTACTCCATGCACACCCACAGCTACTCACACCACAGCCCTGTGTAGAGCTATTCCATGCATGCCGAATACGCCTCTGACATAAGTCCTGGGGTTTATTTTCCAAGGAGGTCACTCACACAGGGGGGAAGAAAGAATGCAGCTCCAACCACAGTCAGTCCACACCTCATGCAAAAGCCTGGAGGCCTCCCCACAAATTGCCACAACTTCTCCATGAACTCATCAGGACTGACAGCATGGTTAAGCCTCTGACCATACAAACAAACCCTAATGCTAATGTGGCTTCACTCACTTTGGTTTTTTTAGACTCACCTCCTCTCAGAAAACAGCCACCATGCAGCTTCTGAAGCCCATATAGGAATGGGGAGAAGGAAACTTATTCTTAAAAAACTCTGGGCTCAAAGTTGTCACTCTGCAGGAAAGCCACCCCCACCAGATGCAGTCAAGCCTTGCTCCCTGCTGGCAGCAGCCCCTCTGCCTGCTCATGTGGAACAATTTACAAAATCAGACCAGTGCTTAACCAGTTTAACTAGTAATCTACCACAGGTGAAGATTTACTTCCACAGTATTCTTACTTTCTTGTACTTTAGAACAGGGATGGACCAGGCAGAAAAATGAAAGGATCTGGAACTGCGATGGCAAATGCCCCATCTGCAAAACATGGTGGCATGTATGGGGCCTCCCTCACCAGCATGCCTTCGTTATTGGGAGCAGGTTGGCAGGAACAGAAATAGTCCTTAGGCACTCCAGAATGTGTGCCTGTGAGTTTCTCTTCTTTGTTTTGCAGTTTCCAGTGTGAGCATGCAGCCTGCCTGTCTGCTGTGAGAAGGCTCTGCAGTGGAGGAAACGCTGTTTCTTGCACTGAGGTTTTGCACGTTTTCTTTTCCTAGCATTTCCCTGTGCAGGAGAAAAATGTGCATTTTGCTCTTTGTGCACACAAAATGTAAAAAAAACCTGGGAAAACATGATAGGGTTTTTTACTAACTCTCTCAAGAAGCCAACATAACGGTAAAGAAAGACCAAAAGCAAAATCTCCGTGAGAGAGAAAACAAAGCCTGTCTCTCTTCCATTTGAATCTCAGGGTCCTGCCAGGCAGGCATGATGCTTCACACATTTAAAGATGCAAAGCACATAATAGGAGCTATATCATAGGGGAAATAAATATGTCTGCATGCATTTCAAAGAACCTAGGCCAAGCACAAGCCTTTCTCCACCGTTTTCCTTCATTACCCAGATCTGGTTTTTTGTGAACTACCACAATGGTAGAAGGAGGAGCTGCAAAAGAGAGACAGGTGACTGATTCAAAAATTGGGATTCAAAACCTCTTGCACACAGATTAGAGATGTAATCTTCTGTATTGACGGCACTGAATTAAGAAGGTTTCATTCATGGTGATTCGCTGTTTATTTCAGCTACACAAACACTGGTTTGCTTTGGGGGTTCAGAGAAGCTAGCAAGATTTCATAACTCCTCTATGTCAGAGTTCGATGGCTTTTTTTCATTCCAGACAACATAAGGGATGTACTGCAGCTATCAAGGTGCCAGTATCAAAGAACCAGCAGAGATGTTGCCCTTCAAAATTATTTTTATTCTAAGATTCATGTGTTTTGTCATATTTTCTTTTTTAAAAAAAGGAAAAAAAAAAAAGGGGGGGGGGAATCCCTATTCTTAGTGGCCCTAAAATTAGCAATGCCTAGAGTAGATACTGAAATTGTCTTCTTCCCCATTTGTTTTGCTCAGATGTGAATGACGCTGCATCAAGAACAGAAAAGGAGCATATTAGTCTCATTCTACTGGAAAAACAAGCACATTGCATTGCTGAAATGCCAAGTTCCCACCATGCATTTGATAGTAGACTGTGTGCTCAGTTTCTTGCATCCATTGCAGCAGCTCACTGAAGATATGCTGTGCCCCTGCCAGCAGCAGCTGCCCTTTGGACTGAACCGCTTCAGCCAACCGGGGCTTCACCAGCCACCCTTTCAGGTGTGGCCTGTCCTGTCACATGGCTGGGTATTTCAAAAACGGTTAATACTTTGTTTAACAACAGAATTCTACACCTGACTGAGCTTTTTTTATTTTTTTATCCTGCAATTTTCCATCATGCACTCTTCCCACAAAGATTTTTGGCTACCATAACAGGTGAAAGGTCACACCTGGACATCATCCATCACCGTGGCATTTTCTCTGCCCTGTGATTGCATGGGTGGCTGTTTGTTTTGCAGGCTGTGGTAAGCAGGTAGGAACAACTCCAGTGAGAAGGGCTGTACACTGCCAATGCAGGTCCCCAGATGACTGCCATCATAATTTTAAGGCTCTGCATGTCATGAAATGCCCTGACATTAAGTTTCAGTCTGTTTCAAATTATGCCAATTGCCCATAAATCTCATTCAAAGTGGTCCTCCTCAGACAAAGGCTGTGACAAACTCAGGGTGAGGAGAGCTACATAATTAGGAAGGATTGTTATATCCTAGTTATCATTTGGGGAGAAAAAATAAGAAACATACCTAGAATACCTTTCTTCACCTCACTTACCAAAAACCAAGACTGGAAAGTATCAGTAATTTTACACATCTTCTCTGAAAACTCTGGAGAGGAACTGGCTTCTAGAAATACTTTCCTTTAAGCTGCAGCCTTGTGAAACCTGCTTGTCTTCAAAATCTTACAGCAGTAGTTGAACTCTCAAGCTGTGCTGTCAGCTGCCTGGGTTTAGACACACTGCTGCTGCAGGCTAGAAAATAAACGTGGGGTCAGTACCCGAGGGAGGTGTGTGTAAGAGGAGAGGAAGGAACCTGTATCTATGAGAAGTGACCCGCTTAAAGAGCCCCAGTCACTCCTGTTTCTCTCCTCCCACCTTGCCCCCTCCTCAAGCAGCATAGGATGCCACTTTGTGCAGAAAAATCAGTGATGGAGGAAGACTAACACACCTCCAGGCACTGGAAAGTAGTCAGTGTTTCCGGAACAGGAAGGGCTTAAAGCAGCAGTGAGCACAGAGAAGATGTTACCAGCTTGATGGAGGAAAGAAGCACTGTAAGAAAACAAGAAAGGAAAGTGGACAAATTAGCTGAATAAATTTTCTGGTGAAAACAGCTGGATGAGCATCTCTGGAGACTAAGAAAAACTAGAAACAGAATGGAGAGATCATCATCATCTGTCCATGTTTATAATGATGACAGATATGACAACCCAACCAATGCAAGCATTCCCATCCTGCTGTGGCACTTTCTCTTTCCAGAACAAAACTCCTTGGCAGTCTCATCAAGGACAACAAAAAAATTGACATTTTACTTCTGCCTCTTGTGTTTTTGTTTACTGTTTGCTGTTTCTTTTTTGCTTTTGTATTTTCATTTCTTCCTGTTTTGGTGATGATCAGGAAAGAGCATTACCTGCAAAAGTGCATTGCTACCTTACAGTCTCTTTTACAAGCTGGATCCTCTCAGAGGCTCCAGAGCAGCATTTGTCCTTCATTAGGTGTCATATAAGACACCTGCTTTAATACTCAAGTATTAAAAACTTTTTATTGTGGTGTTTCTGTAGCCCAAATGATTTGTATTTAGCTGTGTTATTCGGTTTTGTGCTCATGCCTTCTGTTAAATCCTGAGCTAGAGCATTTGAGAGTACAGTCTCTCCCTTCCCCCTTCACTCCAATACCCTGCCAATACAGATATTTCCATCACTCTGTAGGGAATATCCCACCAAGTACCAATTATATATATCAATAGCAGGTATGAGACCCAAGACAGAAGTTGTGTTCCCCCTAATCTCTACACATCTCTGTATTTCACTGACCATTGTATGAGAAGCAAGGTAAAATGCCTTGTCCCTCTGGAGGGAAGAGGGGGAGAAATAACTGGCACCTAAGTATTCCCTTCAGAAGTTCAGCAGATGTGTTCTGAAGTTAAAATAAATTAGTTACTGACACTTCTCTGGAAGGTGGTTTCCACTCCTGAGTAGAGCTCCACTTTGTCCCTGAGTTCCACCCATCCACACCCCTCAGTCTCAGGCTGCAGGGGATGGGGAGGGCAGCCCAGGCTGTCAGCGGGCTGGCAACCTGCCATTGCAACTCACAGCCAATAAAAGGACTTCAGAAGGGGCCCTGGGAATTGCAGACCAGGAAGTTTGCCATCCATCCTTACTAGTGGCAGTAGAGTCTGAAGAACTTAAGTCACTATAGACAAGGATAAACATGGTCTCTTGGGAACAAGGCAGTGTGGCTTCTGCTGAGAGAAACCCTGACTCACCAACCCACCACAGCCCTCAGAGTGCACCAGAAAAGACAGAGAGTGGGTGCAGCAGACACAGAACTGTCCAATTCTGAAAAAACTTTTGATTAGGTTCTATAACAAAGTAATCATATCAGAGAAACTAACCCACCACATGATGAGAATTTCTATCTTTACAGATAGAAAATTGGAGGCAGGACATGAAGCAAATATGAGGCTCAAAAGCCACTTTTCAGGGTAGAAAAGAGGCATCAACAAGATCTCCACACTGTGGGATTGATGGTGGAACTGGCTTTACTAGACATTTTCAGTGAGTACCTGAACAGGGAGTGTACAAGTCCCTAAGTTTGTATGTCAGGCACGTGACTCTAGAAGGACTTTATAAAATTGAGTGAGTTGGCAATGGCTCTATAAGCAGGCACTAGAAGGCTTAGTCAGTGATGAGCCTCTAACACCCAAACCCAGGCACTGGGGGTGCAGGGGGAGTGCAGAGAGGACAGGCTCACCTGCTCTCTGTAGGCAGCACTGTCAGACTCAGGGCTGGATGGACCACTGATCTAATGCAGCAGTGATGTCGTACATTCTTAAATGTGCTTCTGCACACCATTCCTAGACACCTCCCAGTTTCAGTGCACACTGTGATGGAGCAAACTCCCAGCCTGGCACTAAGGCTGAGATGTAAAAACCCCTGCAGTCCAATTGCTGCAGTCCCCAAAGCCAGTACTGCTATTCCGTCCATGTCTTCCTGTAGCTGCCCAGCTGGCAGGCTGACCTGCCAGGCACACTAAATATAAACCCTTCAAGGACCACAGAGCAGTTAGAGAAGGAAACAGATCTTGCAGCTGTGCTTGGCACACGTGCATTCTCTCACTTCCTCCTTCCCCATTATCAGACCTTGCAGAGTAAAGGTCTGTTCAAAAGCGGCAAACACTTGACGAGATCCCAGCTTTCACCTCCTGACCATTCTCTGGATTTCTCGGGGGTTTGGTGAGCATACCTTTAAGGTCCAGGATGACTCACCACCCCATTTTTCCTCTTCAGCCTGCCGGTGCAGGAATGCCCATCTCCGGGCCGGGAAGGGCGGTGCTTTTCGTGGGCAGAGGCTGCCGAGGCTGTGCCCGCTGCTGCGCAGCCCACCCACGGAGCTGGTGGCAGTCAACCAGCTCCAAAACCACTCAACCAGCTCCACAGCCCCTCAACCAGCTCCACAGCCCCTCAACCAGCTCCATACCCCTCAACCAGCTCCATAGCCCTCAACCAGCTCCATAGCCCCTCAACCAGCTCCACAGCCCCTCAACCAGCTCCACAGCCCCTCAACCAGCTCCACAGCCCCTCAACCAGCTCCATAGCCCCTCAACCAGCTCCATAGCCACTCAACCAGCTCCATAGCCCTCAACCAGCTCCACAGCCCCTCAACCAGCTCCATAGCCTCTCAACCAGCTCCATAGCCCCTCAACCAGCTCTATAGCCACTCCTGGCACCCAAACATGGCCTGATTCAATTCCAAAGCCCAGTCTGCCTTCTACCACACCAGTGATCTCTGACCCCACGCAGCAGGTGCCTGGTGTCCAGAGCACCTCTAAGGAAAGGAGCTGAGCCGTGGGGCAGCTAAAGGGTGAATTCTCTGTCTCTCTCAGTTCCTCCCTCTTCCCCTTGTTGTTTGGGCTGTACTCTGAAGCCATCCCTGCATTGCATCCCTTTTTCCAATGCCCAGTTCCATGATCTCAGAGATCCTTGAGCTGACTGTACCGAGGGAGGACTGACAAGCCCAGCCTGAAGAGAGATTTCTGCTATCGCTTAGAGGAGCCACATCCCCGCTCCCCTCCCCCAGCCCCTTCAACACCACCCACACAGCAATCCATCAGCATCACCCTTGGAGCATCTGGGGGCAACATGTAATTAGGAATGATGCTGTCTGCCATTTATAGACATACTACTGCAAGGAAAGGCTGGTGAAAGTAATACCCACCGACAGACATACCTTAGAGCGTGCATCGAACATTAATGGGGAAAAGTAATGGAAAGGTGGAGGAAAGATACAGAGAGGAGAGAGAAGGATGAAAGCAGCAGTGTACTCCCCACAGCTTTAAACCAAAGCAGTCATTAAAATATCTTCTCAGTGTGACCGTGATGTAGTTGTCTGATAAAAGTTTATTTGAAGAAATAAATCAATTCTGTAAATAGGAACATCCTCTCTTGCTGGGGAAGTAGAGCTGCATTTGCTCTGTGATCCCTTTACTCAGATACAATCCAGCAGAAACTGTGCAGGCATCCACACGCTGCATTGCCTATGCACAGGACATCACAGGGCCCACGGTGTTTTTCTCTCAAAGTCTTTTACTGCAAAAGATCTTATTTGAGATTTACCTGACAGCTGATACTGTGTGTCTCATCTCAGGCATGCTTGCCCCTCGGTTTGGGATTGTTTCTTTTCAATTATTTCCTATTTTGAATCTCCATCTTAATTTTTTTAAAGTATTTAAAAACTTCGTTGTGCTTGTCACAACACTGTAAGTATTTAATATGCAGGCTGGGTGTTTGCTCTGGAGCATGCATCAGCCTATTGTCACAGCAAAAAACAGCTGTTTGTGAGATGCTGTAACAATTCTGCCAACACTCAGTAACTAGCTTCAGATAAAGCAAAGTCAAACAAAAGGAGTGTGAACTATGACAAGCAATGTGTGGAGTGGGGAATCAGAAGGGCTGAAGGAGATGTGAAAAGTAATTAGCCAAATAAACAAAAACAGGGGACAAATTATTTAAGTGCATCATGACTTGGAATCAAGGAACAGAGGGAGTACGTGAGGACTGGGAAAATATTGAAGTGAGCTAAAGTTGATATTCCTGCATTTGTTCCACAAAAAAAAAATCATGCAGAAGATATGTGCATCAGTGAATTTCAGTTAAAGAAATGAAAAGGAAAAAAAAAATAGAGACAGAGAAGAGGTGAAGGAAATCCAGAAGACAGTGACTAAACCACTATTTTGCTCAGTAGGAGAAAGGAAAGGAAGCAAAGAGACCAGCTGCCCACTTAGGGCACAGCAGCATGGCAACAGACAACAGCAGAGATCTGAGTTCTGTGCTTTTGGGGCTATGGCAAATGCTCTTCTAAAGGAGAGTTTTCAATTGCAGTATGAAGCCAGATCAATTCCCTCCATTGCTTTGTTTTGCACTTGGTTTGCTCATCTGCAGCAGTAGAACTGGTGGCAGTTAAACAGGATGGAATTTATACCGGGCTTAGAAATTGTACTTGCTGCCTATGGTTTCCCTGCAGAACAGCTTCAGATTACACCACACTTGTGTGAAGTTGCAGAGTTTTGTCATCCAACCATCCCACCAGTCCAGAGCACACCATGGGAGTGCACCACTGTCATCTGACTGCCATATGCCCCAGCCCAGAATGTTCCCTCAGTGCACAGTCACCCTCAGATCAACAAAAGCTTTTGCCTGGCTGAGGGTTTTCAGGACCAGCTCCCCAGACAAGTAGGATGGCCTGTCTGCACCATTAGCTAACTAACAACCATCTTTTATCTATTCTTCAAGTGTTTATCACCACAGGATTCCAACACCACTAGCACCACATTTCATTCATCTGCTACAGATTGGAATGAACATTCAGCTGAAGTTTTATTAACTTACTTGTGGATTTTCACGACTTACCTTTTACTTTTGTGGATTTTTGCAGTTTCTTCAATAGCTATTGCTTAAGGGTTTTCACACTATGATCCTGACAGGTGACTTAACTCTGTATAAAATATGTCTAGCTCTGTTCATTTGGACTGCTCACATTGAGGGGAAGGAAGAGGTATATCCTTCTTTCAAGATTCAAATAATATTCATTGAGATTACAGAAAATTACTTGTGGCCTCGGAGAAGAGGAAAAAAAAATCCAGATTTTAGATTGCTTTTATAGTTCTGTGTGCTTCCTTTAGGTGTGCAATGATGTAGCTCTGTCTATTTTCACACAGAAGGAATCCAGCTGAGAGCATGTTTTATTATAGCTCCAGATGATGTTCAAGGGGATGAAAAACTCATTTTTTCTCAGGTGGTCAGAGAACAATTCCCAGTAAACTGACATTCTTTCCTCTCTAATCTGAATTCTGCAGAGGAATTTAAGTTGTTTATAAGCCATTTGAAAGATGTTTCAAAAAAAAAAAAAAAGATGGTCCTGGACTTTTTTACATTTTCAATTACTTTTCAATCTCTTAAGAACAGTCATTTAGGTCAGAGTAGTTAAACTGCTATAAAACAGCTGCTAAAGCAGTCTTCTATTGTAAATTAAATGGCAAATTTACCAAACATTTGCATTGCACGACTACATTAGAATAAACACAAATCTGGAAAAAAACACTTAGGAGGGAGAGGGCTAGGCCTGAAGTAGTGATTCATGACCTTGTGATAGTTTGAGTCCATCGCAAAAAATTTAACAGATGTTATTACTAGTAGGTCATGTCTGATATTAAAAAAAAATTACAAAAATAAGGGGAGGTGGTCCAAACTGGAGCTCCACACTACAGAGGGAAAGCCAAGTTTCTGCTCTTGCTGTTGGTCAGGGTGATACATCACAGGCATAGCTATGGCTTCTGAAATGGCAGCTTCTTAAAACATTGTCATCAAAACAGTTCATTTTCTTCAGTTTAACCAAAAGGATTATCACAGGAAAATGAATTATTGTCAGCTACACACTGATGGCACTGATGAACGGTACCAGCACGTAGCACTCATGGCAGTTTTCAACTTCAAAGCATTATGAACATCACTGCTGGGACATCCTGAGGAGCTGCAAGTCCTCACTGTGCCAGAGCCAGAGAGGTAGGGTTGGTGCACTGGTGCCATGTGGACATGGGATGGAGGCAGGGAGAGGAATCTGTGATCTCTCAGCCCTCTAGGCATATGCTCTAGGTGTGGTACCTCTGTCCAAGGTAGGGTGGGGTCTTGACCCATGCAATTAAGGAGAGCAATTTCAGTTCCACCCACTGGCTGTGACAGAATACAAGCAGCACCAGCACAAGGCCCACTCTCCTTGAACCCTCTTCAGCCTCCCACTGCCAAAGTTCCCTGTCTCTTGTGTGCTCCAAGACCTTGTAGCCTTCACAGATAAGCTGGTATAGGATTTGCTCTGGAGTGACTGAAAGCAAGAAAGTTTCATATTGTTAAACTGCTTATAAATCACTTAAATTATCCTCCTGTCCATTTCCACAAGATAAAAATGTCTATATGAATCACGATCCGGTGCTTGGCTGGCATGAGCAGCACTACCACAGTGCCACTGATGCAATCACCTGTCCCCAGAGCAGGAGGCAGAGCCCCATGACCAAACTTGGGGACAGCTACAGCAAGGAGGTGTTACCCATGAAAGGAGATGGGGAACTTGAAGCTTCCTTAACATCCATTTCCCAAAGCAGGTAAGAGTTGTGACACCAGCATGTTACTGATTCTTCAAACCTCCCTTTCTATCTCATGCTCTGCATGGCTGCAGGTTATGTTTCCAACACAGAGCACAAACCATTCCCCAGTTCAGATTTTCCTACCATTCCCTCATTTGAAGCACTGTTGAAGAAGAAAGCAGGGAAGTAATTTTCTTGCTTCTGCTTTGCTTCCAGTAAAAAGCAGAGCTGCTCAGAGCACAGGTGATGAATATCTAGTGCCTGATTCTCACTGCAATGGAAATCAGATGTGTGCTGCTGGCCTGGATGGAAATTAGTACCATAAAGCTGGCATTAGTGAGCAGAGGAGCTGCCCAGCAGCCCCTAAAGATGCTTTACAGAGGCAAGTCTGGTGAAAGCAGACAGATGTAATTTTGATTACATTTTGCTTGACTGTGCTTGCAAGTGTGTATGTATGTATATACAGGGAGGAGCTACATAAAGACCAGGGCAGACTACAAATGGGAGCTGTTATTTCCAAATTTTACACATTACTTGAGTCACAAAATATTAACTGCACCCAACCCAGTGAACTCCCTTCCCTCTTTGTTCATATTCACTCTAGTATATCCATCATTTTTGATTCTCTGCTGATTTCCATTGTTGGGGCTTATTTTCTGTGACTTGGGAACCTGAAATTACACTATATATCTTTGTAGTTCATTGGACTAACCAGCATTTATTTTAATTTAGTAAGGAAACATTTGGCTGGGTGTGACCGAATAAATACTGTGTCTAAACCAACACAAATATAGTTTGCACAAGGCTATAAACCTGTCTCAGAGCTCTAATGATATTGCAAGTCAATGAAGCTTCAGTGTTCTCATTACCATGATTCCATCAGACCTCTGTGTTGCATATTATTAATTTTTAACAATAGATTGTAATATAATTTATAGCACTGTGGGGCAACAAAGGCTGGATCCTGATAGCAATCCAACCTTTTAGGTTGATAATGGCTTTAACACTGACCTATTATTGAAAGGTGAACATGTTCAGAGGGCATCAGACCTAATTATAAATAGGACAACAGGGATAAAACACATCACTAGTCTGCATCAGTGAAGACAAAACTTTCCTTGAGAGCAAAGGGCACAGATCTCATCATAAGATTATGAAGAGTTCTGCTGCTAAATTTGACAGAAACAAGTAATCAAAAGCCTTGTTTTAAAGAAATACATTAAAACACTTATATCATCTCTTGAAATTTAATTTTTGTTACAAAAGGAATAAAATACAGAAGAGCTAATGTTAATCTGGGTACCTATAATTTAACTCAATTTGGAAGTCAGAACAAGCATATATTTCTGAAGAAAAAGCAAGCCTTCAAAATCTCCGTGGAAATATGCTAAATGGATGACATTAGTAGCCTTGCATTGTTCCTCTCCATGGCTTGCTGATGCATGAGAGTGAACACAAGCAGTTTCTGCCACGGACAGCAGCTCCCAGTCCCTCAGCACCTTGCTGAGCACCCGGAGCTCGTGACCCGACCTGCGGGCGGGCGGGCGAGAGGGACACAGCCGTGAAACGTGCTTACCCCAGGCAGGAGTAACTTCTGTGAAAGGCAGCACAAAGCCATTTCCTGGTTTAAAAGGCATTCTCATCATCAAAATATGTGTTAGTGTTGCTTATACATATTTTCTAACTCAGTCTTTTGTGCTCTATCTAGAAATACAGTACAGCGGTAATAACGTAATTAGTATTTTCACTAGCTAAATTACAGAGCTGGCTGTGGAATAAAGCACAGTAGCATCAATATTATCAGTTAAGTATTATACAAAAATAACATCAATAGTTTTAGTATAGTCACAAGATCTAATATTTTCCTCTTTCTCTGTGATCCCTTTAAATTTTATCAGATGAGGAAACTCACAAAATCTACCGACTCTTAGTTCAACTCCAATTCTAAAAACCTAAGTAAATTTTTGTAGGTTCTTGAACAATATTTCTTTCTGAATATGGTATTAGTTAGAAAGAACTTAAGTTCTGCTGCATCAATCTCTCATATGAATTTAATTTTCCCAGCACTTCTGTAAGTTAACAAAGGAGTAGAACAGATACTTCACAGATGAAAATGATGAATCATAGGGATTTGTAATAATTATCCAAGACCATAAAAGCAATCCTATGTCAGTGTGAGAAGTGGAACCACTGGCTTTGCAATCCAGTCCTGCTCCATATTTCCTTCCCTGCCGGTCACAAAGGGAGATCTAAAATTCCAACAACCAAGATACTGGAAACCAAGCAGCCATTAAGGAAGAAACTGAGGTAAGCACGCTTTCACAGAGTCCTCGCATGGTGAGACAATTGTCTGCCACCCCTTTATACCCAGAACTCAGAGTACTCCAATGTATAATAAAGTTGAAAGCATCCCATGGCATTTTCCATGCTTAAAACTCCCCTCGGGCCGGGCTAATTCACAACCCCCTAGACCAAATCAAGAATACTTGAAGATCTACTCACACTCCATCCACTTCCTAATTACAGTAACTTTATGATTTAAGTGACAATATGAGGTTCATTTCCTCCACCAGTTCCATTCAACTCCTTCAACATTTTGTTCATTTGTTTGTTAAGATGCAGATCTCCAGCAGCTTGATCACTTCAGATGAGACAAAGCAATCCCTTGGTAAATCCCTCTGGACATGCAGAACATATTATATGCACAAGGGTTGAACTCCTTGAATTTCCCCTTTTCAGATCCTCTAGGTTTCCAGTCATTCAGATAAAGAAAGGAGCTTTTGTAGGCCAGTTAATCCATCTGCTGAATGAAATATGGTAAAAGTTCTACACATCCACAAGTTCTGTCAAGGCCCTGGTTTACATCTGCAGATGTAATAATAACTGTAGTAATGCAGACAGAAAGCACGGCTCAGGCCCCCAGAGAAGATCTTTAGAGACTTGAGTTGAAAAGTCCCAATGCTGCAGTCAAAGGAACAGGCAAAATGATTTAAGGGTTTACATTTATTTCTGCCAAAGCACTGGCTTAATTATCTTTGTGCATCTTAATAAGCCACCTCGGTGAGAGGGACTCTTACTTGAAATGCCTGCATGTCCTAAGCTCCAAAGTAGGCACTGCTGAGTGGTAAGCTGAGACAAACATCCAAAGGCAGAAGGGCCAGACTGCAAAATGAGCCTGTTGTTCATCTTCTCCAGCACCACAGTCACATACTTGCATGAAAACTGCATTTGAACGAATTAAAATGCAAATCTACATTTTATTATATGAAATTGAGACAAATGATACACACTTGAAGCCTGCCAGAGCAGCTATTACAAACATTAATATAGTTTTAGATGATGACTTAAACCAAATGAGAGGGTAGAATAGAAATACTGAAGAAACACCTTGTAAAACGCTACAGGAAAAAAGCAACTCTTGCCATAGTTACATTAGTAAAATACAAATTAGCAATAATTCTGCTGTAAAGGGCTAGATCTGTCTCTTGTAGACATGTGCCTCCAGGGAAGCCTCCAGCCACAAGGTGTTTGTGCAAGGCAGAGGAGCCAGCAAAGAACAACTGCCAGGGTCTCAAACTACGTGGGAGAGGACTTTGCACTGCCACAGCCCAATGGGATGTGGCATCGGCCAGGATTCCTGCAACAAGAGGCCAAACAGCCACTGGCCTGGGCCAGAGCTGCCCAGGGATGTAAAGATGTATTTATGCTAGGTCTGATTTAGATTGTGCTCTACACAATCAGATCGCTTTGAAGGTTTGCCTTGTGCAATCATTTCCTTTGTCAGGAATCAGAAAAAGACTGTGAAAAGACTGTGAACAAATTGTTTAGGCATTGAAATTTAACCCTGTGGAATCCTTACAGTGCAGCACAGTGTGACACAGCAGGAGCACATTTGTCAGGGGACTGAAGCCTCTTTGCTCTCTCTGCACAAAACATATACATTAGCATTGTGTGGGGTGGGGGTGCTCCCGAGCACACGAGGCAGCTATGGGGACACACAGCTCCATGCCTCTGCTGCCTCCCATCTGCACACAGCCCCTGCACCACTTCTGCTCTGTTAGGGAAAATAGAGGCTTCAGATCCTTCAAGACTGTCTTGAAGCCCTTCCATTGCATTTTGTTTCAGAGACTGTACAAGATTTGATTTTTAAATATCCACAATGCACATGAGAAAATTATTGAGTATTACTCTTACCAACAATCTTGTTAAGAGTCTCAAAGTTTTTCCACTAGCATTAATAGAGCCAGAATATCCTTGCATTAATGTCAGAATATAAACACTAAAATCAAAAAAGCATTTGGTAGAAGCTAGTCAGTTCCAAGGCTTTTCACTTAGCTGTGGGCTATGGAAAGAACCCATCTGGTGTGGATTCTATACCAACATTCATGACACCAACAGTTTCTGTCTCAGTCTTTTTTATGTCTTACTCCATACAGTAAAGTACTGTGCATCCTCTGCTCCTCCTGAAAAGCAGAGTCTGAGAGCACCAAGTATCTCACAGCAGGAACACAGCCCTCTGTAGAAATAAATTTTAACACAGGATAGCCCACCAATAATTTTGTGAACTGTTGAAAAATATGCTGACAAGAATAAAAAATTAGTCATTTGGAATTCAGCAAAGAAAAACCACTCTAAATAATTTCCAACTGCAAAGACTTCAGTCTTTGCTCCTGCTTTACAAGCAATAGATGAGACTATCCTTCTTTTATAAACCCATTCAGTTATGTGTTTAAGAAAGTAGGTAAGTTTCTGTTCACTGGAGGTTCTCAAATATTGTCTTTCCTTGTGGTTGCCAGTATTTCCATATCCCATTCCAGAAACACTGTTTAGTAGTCTTTGGGAAAAATGAAAAANCCCAAATTGCTGCAAATGAGAAAAAGAAAAATGGTTAGAACAAAAATGGTAAAATACAGTTACATATTAGGGAAGACTAGAAGGTTGTTTGCTGTGTGATACACCAGAGGAGTAAGCAGAATGTAAAAGTCTCCAAAAGAAGGTAAAAATAGTTTCAGGATGTTCTACAGATGGGAAAGAGCTCATACCTCTACGTTGATGTGATCTGCAGCTTCAAGACTTAAGTTCCAAATGTGTTTTAACTCAAATCTTCAGCTATTTCAGCTCTTGAAGGATAAATCCTAAGCCACCTTAGTCCCATCAGTCCAATCAGTGCGACCTAAGTGTCCTCAGATTTCCTCTGAATGTGCTCAGAACTCTGCTCACAGTGTTCCTGCAGCCAAGCAAACCTCTTCTCTTTTGAGCCACACCAATGTGCTGCTGACCCCCGCAGGACCAAACCTCCCAGGGTCCTTCCCTTCACACCTGTGAAGTTCTGAGTTCACTCTCTCCTTCTCAAGAGGAACAACCATGCACAGACCAAACAGTGTATTGCCCCTTTCCTCCACAGGGAATCCTACCTTAATTAGGAGGACTTCTGCAGAAGATGTTTTATCTAGGCCAGGATCACCACACTACCATATCATGCAGAATTCAGCCCTTGCATCATCTTCATCTCTGATTATTTCTTTGTTTAGCTGCTACTAACGTTTAGAGATGTAATTTCACAACACTTTACTTCCTCAAAGGTAGCAGTAGGAGATATCTCAGTGCAGAAAGAATTCCATAATTAGAAAAAGCACAGGGGCCAGCTTTTTTTCCCTCATCAAGCCTGGGAAGCTTTAAACAATACACAAAGGCAAAAGGAGAAAATGGTAATAGTACTGAGAAGGCTAAAATTTGAATGAGATAAACTTTTCTGGCTGAAGGAAAAGGAAATGACTGATTCTAAAAAAGCTTCTGTGATAAATCATCACCCCTGCATGAAATTCCATTCATATATGTGGCAATATCGGGTAGTAATGTTAAAGTAAAACAAAAAGGAACAAAAACTTAGCAACAAATAAGTTTATAAAGAACAAAATATAGCTTGCTAGAATTGCTGAGCTTTTTCAGTAGTTCAAACAGTAGAAAGAGATGTGAGAATCAAGCAAGGCTTTCAACAGCTGTATTTGTATTACAGTCATAAAGGCATAAATGTGAAATGCAGCTCTAATAAAACACTGAAGTTTATAAAACTGGTTGGTAATTTTCCACCCTTTCCAGAAGTATCTCAGAATATCCAGGGGAATAATACCTGAAAGAGAAACATTTTGTTTGTGTGTTAGACTACAAGGCATGTTCTGTGCAAAGTAATTAAATACTATGCATATTTCTACTGATCAGGGAAAAATCCTAGCATTAAACACTGGTCAAGGAATGCTGCAGTTACTCGCCTACAATGCTTTAACAACCTGCTTTTCAACTTACATTATCATTTATACTTGGAAGTCAGGTTTTTTAAAATATATTTAGCTTCTTTTAGGGCATGTAGGTAAGCAGCTATGTTTTAGATCAGCTTCAGCTGCCATAAGCATTGTCTTTACTAAGAAATAGGTGCTGGCTTCTTTTGAAATTATGGCCTTTAACACAGAACTGTTGGCTGCAAATGACAATAGCCTGCTGCTGCTTGTCAGACATAAGCACACACCCTGAAACTCACATCAAACCTACATCCATGAGAGGGACACTGGAACAAAATAAATTGTCACAGTGACCTTCTCTCTCTAGTGCCACTCAAGGATGGACATTATCCAGAAGGTTTTCATTAGAGTAGGACTCTATGGTCCCATTATTGTCCTGCTGTCATTCAACTGTTTTCCACAATGGACCAACTACATGCATCCAGTATGCAAGCATCAAAGCTGCAGTTAGCTCTTGTTTTCCAGGTTAAGAGTATCAGAAATTTAATACTGTATTATTCTAAAAACATACATCTCAGTATATCTCTAGTTTTGCAGGCATGTGAATTGCCACCTCTGAGCCCTGAAAGCTTCAATTACAAAGAGAGAGGAACACAACTCCATGTAATGTAGGCCAAAAATATACTCAAAAAATCCCCAATGCTTTCCCTTGAAGGAAAATCTATTTACCTTGTTAATTTTCATTTTTCTGAATAATTTCTGCATAATTAAACCCTTTTTAAACCTCATATTAGTTCTGTGATTTGTAAAGCTAACTTTCCAATGCATTGCTGTATTCAGTCTGCAAACAGCCTAAAATAACAGGTCTCCAGGACAAACCCAGAGCTGGATTCTATCACAGCTGCTGTGCCTCAGGCAGCACAACCAACATCAGGCAGAAGCACAGACAGGCAAGTAAGAGGTGCTCAGAGGGGCCTTTTCCTTTATTACATCCCAGGCTAGATGAGTAACCTTTTTTCATTTACAGGGGGAAAAAAATAGCTACAACAAAAAAACATTATTAATATCCAGAAAAGCATAAACAAATTCCTCTTTCCCTCTGAAGTACTAGCTGCAGAATAAAACTTCTTTCTGACTTTGCTTTTACCTATTTGACAGCCACTGGCTTTTCTTTGTAGAGACAAAAAAGGCTTAATTTTGTGAGACTTTGTTTCTAGCTACTATTAGCTGAAGAACTCTGCTGCTATAATTAAAATTGATGATGCAGATTTTCAGAGTCTGTAGAGGGAGTACATGAGTACAACATCCTTCTGATGTGTTGATGGAGTGAAGGACTGGTAAATGGATATCTAGAATCTAGGAGGGCATTTCTCTCATTATTACAATTTAGGATGGTGACATTTTGACTGTAAGCTATTTAATAGTGTTTCTGTATTCATTAAGGGCAAAGTTCAACTTGGTGCAGACAGCTGGTGTATGGTCCTTTTATATAACACTTAAGCCTTGTGATGAGGCTCAGGGAGGAAGGGCAGCTGTGGGCAGACCAACTGTGCAGGAGAGCCTCTGGACCCTCTGTACATCAGAGGAAGTTTCAAAGGAGCCTCTGAATACTCTAGTTCAGACACACTGTTATGAAAGTCAAGGATACAACCAAAGATTCACCAATACCTGTATTTTGGAGCCTAAGAAATCCACAATAAGTTACCAAAATAAATTTCCCACAGATATTAATAAATATGAGTGGTTGTACTAAAGACTCAGAGTCCATCTGGGCAGTGCAGGACTGACTTTTCCTCGCATTCTCCTGCAAGAGCCTTATTATTTGGGCTTTGTTGACAGACAAAGAAATTTGATTCCAAATACAAAAAGAGAAAGTGTTCTAATGTATGTGTCCAGAGGTTGTGTTACCGCTGGGGCAATTAACCAACTGTTACACTTTGGTTTTATTAAAACCAAAATTCACATAGGAGTTAAATTACTATTTTAAATCCTTCCTTTGTGTTGTTCCTGTGAAAAACATCTAACAATGTTACAAGTATGAATTCTTTAAATTTCATTTTCCCTACCTTACTATTTCCTCTGGATAGCAATTGTTAATAGTGTTGATATATTCCTGAAGAAGTGACCCAGGTTCTGCTTGTATTTCTTGAACCTTTTTAAGTCCACCAGTTGTTACAAAGAGACGACGTGCTTTACTGTCATGTGGTAACACCTACACGAAGAATAGCACATAAAAAAAAATTCTTTTGAATTAATCTGTATGCCACTAGGCTCAAATATTGCTTATTTGTTTTTAATTCAGAGTACAGATAAAATGGAAAATCAGAGAAACAACATCTGTAATGACTACTGTATTATAACACCCAGCTGTATAGGAAAAAAAAAACAGAAACCAGCCCTTTATGATTACAACATAATTTATAATGTACTTTAATATATAACATATATAAAATAATGAATTTAATGTTTATCCTTACATAAATAATATTTCTTGAGTTATTCCTACAGAGACAATAAGATGCAGAGAATAAATAGATAATCAAAACAGAACACTAACATGGAATAACAACAGCATCTGTTCCACTTAAACCAAGTTATTCAGGTCTTTTATGTCAATTCCCACAGTTTAATTGTAGAGCTGAATTTTATATCGTTATAATGATCTAGTATAGATTAGTGCATGAAAACAATACTGAGAATTGTTGCAAGTGAACAATACAGCCTTGAAGCATTACATGCTACTAATAAATTCCTAGATATTAAAATCCTTTAACACATTGTGTAGCCATGGAAGCCTTTTACAAACACACACACAAAGCAAAAATGTGAAATTTCTGCAGCCAAAGGGGATGAGAAGCAGAAATGATCAGACAATAACATTCTGTGCTCCCTGAGTGATGCCAATACGCAGCTCTGTCCAGAGGATGGCAGGGAGGGAGGGAGGGAGGGAGGAATGAAGGGAGGGAGGTGGGGGCTGGGCCAGGCGAGGGAGAATGACAGCTTGTAGTCCATAGGCCCATAGGGCTGC